>NCQT01116637.1:7168-18764 GCA_002740465.1 Stenocereus thurberi
AGTGATGAAATTTTTAGTTCTACTAGGAGCATTAGTTCCTTCCTAAAAAATGAGAGAGATTGGTGTTTCGCTCATAGATTATCACAATACCCTAAGTAAACCTCGACTATAAGCAAGCGTAGGGGTGCTATTACTGAATGAGTTATCATATAGTGCTCGACGTAAACTTTATGGCTAATGAGCAAGGAGCCTTTTGTTAGGCAGTGGAGTTTGTTGGAGTACTCATGGAAAAACTCTAATTGCAATAAGGAGTGAATGGACTCTTGTAGATATATCTTGAGAAGATAGTGGATTACTTATATCCTATGGCCTACCAAGAGCCTCAGGCGAGGACGTAACCCAAAGATGAGTTGGGTGGACCTCATGAAAAAGTATCTTGTCTGTGAACCTCGGGAAAAAGTATTATGTCTTGTCTCTCTTTTATTTTCTACACTACTTGAAATCTCTAAAAACATTTGTTTATTGCATTCCTAAGGTCTCTATCATACTTCTTTCTACATATTACATTCAAAATCTCCAACCAACTTAGTTCTGCACATTATTCATGTATAGAGTAAAACCTAAAACTTTTTACTTGTCACTCCATTTATCCCCTTTGTGGTGACATACCTATGTAATGGGATGAGTAAACCATCCACATGAAGACATGAATTAAGAACTTAAGGATAGGCTTGGGTTGATGTGTTCCCTCACTGCTTGTCTTATAGCTATCAATCCATTGTCGAGCTGTGGCTAGCCAACAAACTGTTGGTGAAACAGAAGTCTCACAACCTCTACTCCTTCCCATTATCTCTCTTTCTTGCTACCTCTTTCTAACACATGACAATCTGACCTCCCTAGTCCGTCTCTAACCAATAGAAGAATATTATGCCACCAACACATGTTATATTGTTCATTGGCGGTAATGGTTTTAGGGTTTAGGTTGCTTACTACTTTCAAAGTGTAGCTATGCACAAAAGGTATGATGTCAGCCTTGCCTTTTCCATTTGCAATCAAGCGCGATTGTTCAGTGGTGTGATATTGACTTCTCCCTCTCTCCCTCAGCATTATCTCCCCCCTTCTCTTTCGATTAATAGTCGAACATGAACATAACCCCTCCTTTTTATTTTGCATGTGAACCCCTTTTTTCTAGAATTCTCTTCCTTTTATTTAGGTAGTGTTGGGAGATTGGCCAACCACCTATCACACACATCTAAGTTCATTGAGTGGCTTCTAGTGATTAGATTTCTCACATTACTTTGGTAATCCTATGGCAATTGGGCTATTTTAGTTCTAGACTAACTGGATTACAAATAAAGCAAACCGCAGATCTAATAATTATGAGAGTGATTGGGTAAAATTATGTACTGACTTTAAAGCCAACAGGTCTAAATTCAAGGATGTTACAACTAGACCATCTAATCCCTCTCACTATCATGTTCGCTTTCTTCTATAGAACTAAATTTCTTGCTACCTTTGTCATCAACAAGCTACCTATTCCATTTCTTATAGTTTGTCACCTTTTAAGAAGTTATTTATACAGCCTTCCTATTATAATTATTTTCTTAATATCTCTACTTAAACACTATATAGACTTCTTCCTTATCCCCCCCCCAAAAAAAAAAAGAAGTGTTTTCCTAGGATATGCTCACATTTATAAAGGATACCATTGTTTTGACCTAGTCACTAGTAAGCTTGATGTTGGCTGACTTGTGGTTTCCAATGAGACCAAAATTCCCGATAAAGCCTTAGCTTTATAACATACCTCTTCCATTAACACTAGGTTGGCTACTCTCTTTAAGCATGGGCTATGTCATGGCCTAAACCTATTAGGTGCACAACAATTGCCCCCTAAACTTGCAATCTTTGGATGGGCTTGTCCAATCCTCACTAGCTCTATTTACTACTTTTATGTAACCACCGTTACCACTGAAATAGCCGATTCTCTTACACCCACCATTTGATAGATACTCCACCCTCATATACTGCCCTCTCCTCGCGAACTCAATAAAGTCCCCTTACATCTAGCAATCCAACACCTTTAGTCACCAGTCAACCCCCGATATCTACTTTTATAACCTTCTGCCCCTAAACCTCACTCACAATAGATGATTTTATGCCACCACAATTGCCACGTCTATCTATATAGTATAGATGTTCATTCAATACAATCATGGTTTCATTAGGTTTCAGCTAAGAAACATGAAAGGTGTGATGTACTTAAAATAAATTTGGCAACTGCAACTAATATGTCACTCAGCTAGTCTAATTGATAGTCCAAAAGGCTCTATAGAATTTAGAGCTTAACTTCTTTTTAGTTTTGGATTGCACATTGCTTTGCTCATAAGGTAGTCATCTAAGCCATGCCCAATTACCAATAGTAAAGCTTTTTTTGGACCTGTGATTTCAAAATAGATTCCCTTCATTGGAATTACCTCTCTTACCAATACTCAATTTTCAATTCTTCTATACCTTGAGATAAAATGAATTAGAAGGGTTTGATTGTAAACAATCCCAAAAGGTTTAAGCTCAGCTGAAATTTAGAAGGGATATTGTACCACCATCTTACCAAAGAAAACCATTTATAGCACTCCTTAGGAGTTCCACTATGCAAATGCCTCAATAAGTTTCGAGGCAGTTATTGACTATTTCAGGTTTACCATAAATTTGTGGAAGATATGTTGAAGATAATAGAAGATTAGTATCCTAATTGGTGAATAGAGTCTCCCAAAGTTCATCAAGGAAGACACTTGTTCATTCACTAACAATGCTTCAAGGCCATCCATGTAGTTTTTATCCAAGTATACGTGGGCCACATCACAATAGAATATGGATCAGACAAAGATAAAAATTGTATAACCTCACTGAGCTACCCACTACTACCATACTTACATCTTTTGCAAAAGAATTAGGTAGAACCTCTATGAAATCCATTAAAGCATCACCCAAATTTTCTTAAGTGATGGGAGACATTGTAAAAGACTTGGATAAGCTTAATTATCATAGCTGTAATTTTTGTGCAAAACACATTTTTAATGAACTGTTGTATAGCTTTTTGTCATTCCTCTCCAAGTAAACACCTTTTAAAGCTTTTTAAGAGTCATTTGTCTCCCAAAATGTCCTCCAAAAAGGGAACCATTAATCTCCTATAGTATCTATTACCTAAGATCCCCATCTAGCACCACTAGTTTCCCTTTCTTCCTTAACAATCACCGATATAATTATAATTAGGAATTATCTGCTGTTGCTGTAATTGATTGATGACTTACTATGAATCATTGTCCAAAGTCTAGACATGGTTGATTCTATCTAAAATATTACAATGAACTACTAAGAGTGTTCTGGCCGTTAATTGAACCACAGATAGCCTATGTAAGGCATCCACTATTTTCTTTGTCGCTTCCATAGTGGATTTCATCATTTGGATAACCATAATTGCCTAAAAGAAGTAGATATTTTATACTTAAGACGCCATTTCAAATTTATTTGATATGTTAAAATTAAAACTAGTGCCCACAAAGATACTATTTAGTAGCAAAAACTATTATCCTTCCGATTTACTAATAGTTGTCACCATTTTGACCCCAATGATTAGTTGATGTAGGGTACATGATTGCTATTTTCCATTAGGGAAACAATAATCTCTGGCATGGATGCATCAACCTCCACCAGAAACACTTTTGAGAAGTCAAGCAACTCTGACACTAATGCCAAAGTTACAGTTAGTTCAAGAATCTTAAAGCTATAGTGTTCCATTAGAATTCTCCATTCTTAAGAGTGTAATTCCTTACAAATCTCCTATAGTAACTAGCACAACCCATGAAACTTGTTAGCTCCTCAACTATGTTTAAGGTTGGCCAATTGGCTATAGCTTGATTTTTTTCAATGATTAATAGAGACCATATCTCTAGAAAATATTTTATTCTAGAGATACGAAATGAACATTCGCTTTTCTTCACTGCCAATGGGTGCTGCCTCATGATGATAAACATTTCTCTCAAGTGCTGTGCATGTAACTCCAATAAAGAACTATAGGATAGCCTATCAACAGAGAAGATAAGAACAAATCTCTTCAAAAAGGCCTAAAAATATGATTCATTAACCCTTAGAGTGTGGGTAGGACATTGTTAGCCAAAAGAACATAATAAAAAACTCAAAGTGCCTCAAGCAAGGTTTAAAGATTGTTTGATATGCATCCTCAACTGAAAATCTTAATTGATGATAGCCAGCTCTAAGATCAATCTTGCTAAAGATTTAACCCCTAACAATTCATCTATAACTATAAGTTCTTCCACTACTTGGATAGGGGACTTAATTTTCATAGTTTACTAGTTAAATTCCTTTTAATCTACACATAACCTCCAAACAACATCTTTTCTTCCTACAAACATGATAGGGGATACATAAGGGTTGGAGCTAGGTAGAATGATTCTTGAATCAAGCATCTTTTGTACTAATTTTTAGGGACATCCTTATGCTTTAGTGAAAGTCGATAGGGTTTGTTGTATACTTCTTCAAGATATGATTTCAGATGAATGCTTTGATCAAACATTCCCCTAGAAGAGGCTATTCATTAGGTCCCTAAAATAGATCTTGATATTCGTCCATCAAATAAAAAATGACTACTATTGTTGTATAAGGGAGTAAGGTCATGAATTATTGTCTTGTATCATCCAATGTCCCATAATCCTGACAATTAGTCTAGAAAGGTAACATCTATACCATACACAAATGATATGCAATTTTCATAACCTTTAGAAGCTTGGCCTTCTCTATAATCTTGACGTTCGGACCTCTTAGACCTCTAAAAATATAGTTGATGCACTCAAATTTAAACACTACTATGAAATGCTTAAAATTACATCTAATTATAAAGAAAGTACCTAATGAGTGAGTACACAAAATAGCATCGCAACTACCTAAGAGAATAAGGAACATGTTAGCACAAAATTGTATCCCTTGTAATCTCCATTAAAAATTCATGCAACCATACTCGCGCTTCAACTCATACCCATTAGCCATTGTCACTGGCTACATCTGAACAACTTTTATTTTGCAAACCAACCTACCTATTAACCAAAGCAAGATTTTAAAAGTTGAAGGGTGCTTCCAGCATCGACTAAGACCTCAATAGATTTCTTGCAAATTGCGGTATAGCCATCATGGTTCCTCTTATTCCTCATAGAGTATTTTTGTAAGAAACAACTGACTTTGCTTTGGCACGTCAGTCCATTTTCATACAATTATCACAAAAGTAGCATAAACTCTTCACGCTGTTTTCAATCCCTTTAGTAGTAGTCAGAACTTTGTTTGGCTTAATGTTTCATGCATAATGTTTGTTTAGACATTAGAGGAACTTGACCCTAAGGTGGTTTTGGCATTACCAAAAGAGTTGGTTACAGAAGGGCAACAGGGATTTACAAGTCTAATATTATTTTAGAACAGGGGTTTTGGGATAATTAGGTTCGCTAAACAATTCGAAACCATCTATTGCATTCCCTTGGAGCCCTTCAGGGCTTAAGTCAAAGTGCTAGGAAGAAGAGCTTTCACAAAAGGCATAAGATAAGGTTTTAAACCTCCAATGAAGTCATCAACTATGAATATAGAGGGAACTATAGTGTTCTTTGTAGCATTAAGGACTTTAGCTCTTCAAATTTGTGAAGGTAATCATCTATAAACCCATATTGATGCAATTTATTAAAATCTTCAACAATCTTGCTCGGAACTCTTCCTTAAAACTCCCACATAAATCCATGAGATAAAATCATCATATTCTACATTTTTTCAATAATATACCTAGTTAACCAAACTTTAGCCTTCCCAGCCAAATGTGTATAAGCTAAATCCACTTTTTAAGACTGACAAATTTTACAAAGACCAAAATAATGAGACCACTTCTTGATTTTGTTTCTAGGGTTTATGCCAACAAAAATTTAGAATTCAATCTTTGGAATGAATTAGGTTTTGTTATCACTAGATGAATCAGCATGAAAGAGATTCTAACTTGCCACATTAAAAGGACGACCAGTCTCCTTCTCTTTCTCCTGCAAGACCATGATCTTCCTAAACATTTGCTATTTTTCTACTTATAATTATAAAACTCATTGACTCTACATCTCTAATTGTTTCTCCAAAAGAGGTCTTAATTTGCTCTCCACATTTTCATATTTTGGCTTCCCATAATTCTTAGTTTGGCGATCTCCTTTGCATATCATACCATAAATTAGAGAATAGGTCTGACACCAGTATGACAATCAAGAGTGAGAAATCCTAAGATGAATAAAGGGTTCTCATGCCTAATTATGTAACGCAACTCCGGACTGGATTGATCTTGAGTTAGAGATAGAGAGAACGAGAAATGAGAGAAAAATGTCAGATTGTGTTGTATTAATTGTTGGCATAAACTCCATAATACAATAAAAGGTGTCATATATAATGGTTTATTGTCAAACTACAGTTTCCCACCAAATACTAGTGTACAATTACTCTGGCACAACTGATCATCTCAGCATCTAACTAACTGATATTTTTTTAAACATGTAGTCATAAATATTCTTTGCAATCACTGCACTAAAGGTGCTTGTACAATTATTTTTTGTAATCACTGTAATCGTGCGAGGTTTATATGTTAATGAGTCAATAACTAGACTATGAATCTGATGATAACCCGATGATGTTGGCTCGATCTGTGAAAACTTTGGCGTCTTTGGTGCACACGTTAGAGTCTCGTATCTACAATTTCACAGCTTCTTTTTTTCGTTTCGATGAGATTCTGTTTCATTGCTACTTTTTTTTATCGTGTTAAACTCCAATTTCACGGCTTTTTCTTTTTTAAAAGGAAAAAAAATCAATTTTATGAGTCCTAGCTCTTTTTGCGTTAAATTTTGTTCCGTGATTTTTCTGTATTGGATTTCTTTCTTTTTTTTTTTATCAAACATGGACATTTTATTATTTACTTTGATAATTAGTTTAGTTTTGTTAATTTTAGGCTATGTTATCTCACGTCTTTGAGTCACTTTAAAAATATTTAAGAAGGATTCAACATGTTGGTCATTCATTTTTTAGGGTTTGTTCATTTCATTAGTAAATAGGCATTGGTAATTGGTAAAGTTGGTAAAGATTGATAGAAATAGATAAAAATTGATAGAATTTGAAATTTTTTAGAATGATTGGTACGAGTTGATTAAGGTTGAGAAAGATTGAAAGAAATTGGTCAAAGTTGAAAGATGCTTGTAAGAAAGGTAAATGATTGGAGATTTGTTTGTAAAATTTTTGAAGAAGATAGTAAAAGTTGGTAGAAATTAGTAAAAGTTGGTTAGAGCAGAAAAATAAGATCTGGTAAAAATTGATAAAAGTTGGTGGGAGTTGGTAAAAGTCAATAAAAATTGGTAAAAGCAAATTTACCAATGAAAAAAATAGATACTTAAAGGATAATTGTGTATTAATTATAATTTGGCACTTATTTCATAAACTACAAACTATGGAGCATCATTTTTGTTTTTGATGTGGGAATTGATGGAAACAAGTGATTTGGGTATATTTAGGGAGAGGAGGTTTGTGTTTTTGGCACTATTTAATAGAACATACGTAGTCCTTTCAATACGGCTTCCTCCCAATATATGGGCCTCCTAAGTCCTAACAAAATTCTGTACTTCCGCCTCTAATTTTTGCTAAAAGTGTTCTTCTAATCTCCAATTCCTGCCCATCGATAAATGCTGCACCGTCCAAGAATTAAGGAAAAATTAGGGTTAACTAGGTTATTGAGTGACCAATGCCAAAGACGGCGGTCTTTGATATTATGGGAAAACCATAATGAGGACAAATGATTAATGCCAAAGCATTTCTCATTCATCATTATAGCACCAGACGATGGTAAACGATTAGAAAGCAAGACGAGAGAAATTTATTTTGGATAACTCAAAGAGATTTAAAACTACACAAAATGCCAACAGAACTTTATCTAATTTGGGACTAGCCAAGCTAATTTCAGATACCGAAAACTCTGAATTGATATGTCTTCTGAACATGAAAGAAATTAAATAGGCACTCTTTAGTATCGAATCGAATAAGACCCCAAGCCCAGATGGTTTTGGGCAGGTTTCGTCAAGCATTATTGGCATACTATAAGGAATGACTTGTTTAATTGCATATTAGAATTCTTTAGGAGAGGGAAGCTCCTGAAAGAGATTAACCACACCTTTATCACGTTGATTCCTAAGGTCAATAGTCCCTCGCAGACTAGCCAAATTACGCCACTTAGCCTCTCCTCAACGGTCTATAAAATTATGTCCAAGATTCTAGTAAACAGACTGAGGCCCCTTTTAGATAGATTAATATCACCATTTCCAAGCGCATTTATTCCCGGAAGATCTATTCATGATAATATTCTTCTCACTCACGAAATTATGCATAAGTTTAAAAGTATTAAAGGTAAAGCAACATGGGTAGCCATTAAGCTCGATACACAAAAAACATATGATAGACTAGGATGGAATTTCATACTTAAATGTCTACAAGAAATGGGATTCCACTCAACAAGAAATAAATGGATTATGGAATGTATATCCTCAGTATCTGACTCTATTATTGGTAATAATTTATCGAACGAATTATTGACTCCCACAAGGGGGTTTAGACAAGGGGAGCCCTATTGCCCATATTATGTAAGGAAGTCCTCAATCGACAACTTGTTAAAGAATCCATGACCAATAAATCAAGAATAGGAATTAAAATCTGCCCAAGAGCTATGACTATCCCATGTCTATTCTTTGCAGATGATTGATTACTATTATATAAAACAAACTCCGGAAGTTGCATTAAGCATAAGAATATTTTAGATAATTTTTTTAATACTTCAGGTTAGTTAGTTAATTTTTATAAATCAGTGTTGAGCTTTTCAAGAAATGCATCTAATCAATAGAAACAACTAATAACAGGAAATTTTAATATTCTGCATAAAGACTCCCTAGGAAAATATCTAGGGTGTCCCATGTTTCAAGGGAAATAGTCTAAGACTACATTTAAGGAAATAATTAGCAAAGCCACCTTCAAACTAGAAGGATGTAAAGCTAATTGCCTGTTCAAGGTGAGTAGAACAATTTTAATACAATCACAATTAGAATCATTATCAGCACACATAGTGCAATGCTTTTAACTACCAAAACATACTAGTAACCACTTGGATTAACTCAATAGAGATTTTTTTGGGTAAAAAAACCAATACAGAAAAAGGCATGCCCCTTATAGCTTAGGATAAGGTCTATAGGCCAAAAAGTAAAGGAGGATTAGGTCTTCATAAAACAGAAGATGTTAACAAAGCCTTCCAATGTAAACTAGCTTGGAAGCTTTTAACAAACATTTTCAGTTTTTGGGTCCAATCCATTAAAGCTAAGTATCTCAAAAATATTGGCTTCCTTAGCTATAAGGGGGGGAAAAAACCGACTCACTATTATAGAAAAGTATGCTTAAGTGTAGAGAGTTACTAAGAAGAGGGATTGTCTGGAAAGTAGGCAAAGGAGACAACATCTCCTTTTGGTATGACAAGTGGATAGATAAGCAAAACTTGGCAGACATTTTGAACATATTTGAAGAAAGCATCCCGAAATCGGTAAAGTTGATGAATTTATATAAGATAATGTGAACTGGAATATTTCCAAACTAACACAGACTCTAAATAACCATGCAATCATAAAGAAAATTCAAGGGATCGCTATCCAATTCACAACCCCAATTATTCATTTTGTTGGGGGTTAAATACCTCAAGAGAATTTAGTACAAAATTTGCTGCATGGATCGCCTATGACCCCCAATCTCAAGAAGCACCCACAAGGCATTATAAATGGATTTGGAAACTTGATACTATGCCAAAAATCAAAATCTTTCTTTAGCAATTGTGCCATGGAGCACTTCCTATTAGAGGCATCCTTTTACAAAAGGGCTTCAACATTAACCCAACCCGCCCACTTTGCCTTGACAATATTGAATCAATAGGTCATCTTTCTAGAGAATGCCAAATGGTTAAAAAAGTGTGGGACCTATCAAAAAATCATGAATGGTTTTCTCTTTATGCTTCCCCTTGTGGAACGGAAAATGTTTGTCAATGGATAAATAGAATCAAAAACTCCAATGCTCCAAAAGCACTCCAGAAAACTTCAAACATTCTTTAGAGTATATGGAAATTTACAAACACCACAGTCTTCCATAATAAAATTCTCAACTCCTTAGCATACTTGATCAGAGCAAAAAAGGGCTGAATGGAGAATCTGAACTCGTATGTTGGTTGATTATTTTGGGGGGTTTTCTTCACCCGCAACTACCTCTAATCACTTTGTGAGGTGGCAACCCCCCTGCCAGGATTCGTCAAATTTAATTTTGATGGATTTATTAAAAACTCCTCAGCAGCAGGCGGATTCATATTACGTGATTGGATTGGAAAACTACTCAAAGTAGAAGGAGCACACTATGGAGAAACATCCATTTTTGTAGCTAAAGCTAAAGCTCTTAGAGATTTAGTCAACTCCGTAGTCCAAGCAGGTTTCAACAAAATTGTCATTAAAGGTGATAACCAAATTGTGATTCAAGCACTACGAGGTAACATCAATATACCAAGGTAAATATCCAATATTATTCAAGATGTTCGCACATGGTTGAACCAAGGATTTTATTTCTTTATCAATCGCATCTTCTGAGAGGTGAATATGGCAGTAGATTGGCTATCAAAATTGGGGCATTTTATTACATCTTCATTCTTTGCAAATTGTTGTTTTCCCCTTTTCTTCGGAAAATCTTAGATGATGACTTAGTTAGGCGTACTCTTGTAAGAAGATGCGTCTAACTTTCACCCTTTATCATTTACTATTGTTAAAAAAAAAAAGCTCGACTAGCAAGGTAAGCGATTGTTTGTTTGGGGTCATATCTTCCTTAATGAAAATTGGCTTCATTATAATTAATTTGAACAAAGGCCATCAGATCTTGTCCCTTTTGCCCTTTTCCAGATGTGCCATTGAGGCTAGGCTTATTGTACTAAGGTCCTGTTTGTTAACAACATTTTAGGTAGCATTTAGTATTTTGATCATGTCAACATCCTAATTAGTTAATTTTTAGTGTTCGTTAATAGCATTTCAAGTAGCATTTAGCATTTTAAACAGCATTTTTGAAAAACTAATAGTATTAACGTTTAACATTTATTAGTGGCTTTTCATATTTTTTAGCAAAAAAAAATATCCTTGAAAAATTTTATCTTTGAAAATTATCTATATTCTTTTATGTCAATTTACATTAATTAGCTAAGACAACAGCTAAATTTATCAAATACATTCGTTTCAACCATTAATCTAAATAGCTATTCGTTAACAACTAAATTAGAATTGTTATACGCTATTTGAACCGCTATTTACTATCTAAACCGCTATTTGCTACCAAAACAACTAACTTTGTTGAATAGGGCCTAACTCAATTGTCACATTGCCACCTCTTTTTGTTCTCACGGGGAAGCAGAACATCAATAAGGCATGGATGCTGTAGCAGATTTAAAAATTTTATATAATAATGTTTGCTTTTAAATTTATTGTAATTTCGTAAATATTAGTTGATGTATACAGGCTAGGGATCCACATCA
>NCQT01116677.1:0-11404 GCA_002740465.1 Stenocereus thurberi
AGTTCCACCATGAATTTTCTTACAGAATTCACAGTATTTCTTATCTGTAACTGGTTGAGACCTTCGCTCTTCCTAAATAACGTTCTTCTGTTTCTCAGGTATTGCATCCCCTCTGTTGAATTTCTTTGTAGTACTTACATTCTTGGCCTTACTTTCATTCAAAACCTTTTCAACTCGCATTGCTCGTTGATATATATCTTGATACTTGGTAAAGACCTGAGATGATAAACTTTTCCGAATTTCAATATCTAAACCATCTTCGAATCGATCAACTTTTCTTTGCTCCGTGTCCACAAAGTGTCTCCCAAACCGACTGAGCTCTGTAAACTTAGCACCATA
The DNA here is from genome assembly GCA_002740465.1 of Stenocereus thurberi. Lineage (NCBI taxonomy): Eukaryota > Viridiplantae > Streptophyta > Magnoliopsida > Caryophyllales > Cactaceae > Stenocereus > Stenocereus thurberi. The sequence goes on from NCQT01116677.1 coordinate 340, forward strand.
TTCCATCACAGTCATCTTACCCTACCCCAAGTTAGAGAATTCTAACTCCTTAGCCCTCTGCACATCCTTAGGATACTATTGTTCATTCGTCTTCTCTTTAAGCTTTTCCCAAGTTAGTGGGTTTGTTTTTTCCTCTTCATCACTTGGCTTAACGGAATCTCACCAATGATCCGCTTCGCCCGTGAATAAATGCGTAGCCAAACCTACTTTATACTCCTCGGGACACATCACTGTCTTGAATATCTTATCAAGCTCCCTCATCCACTCATCTAACTCTGAAGGATTCATAGTTCCTTTAAACTTTGAAGGCTGCAATTTGAGGAACTTGTTAAGCAGATTAATCCCCACCATAGGGTCAGTTTTACTACCTCCATCATCAGACCTAGACCCACCTTCTCCTCCTGTAGCGGCTATCTAAACGAGTTGGCTACAGGTACGTTAGTAGGTTGAATGATTGCTCGAATATGGTCCACCACTAAGTTAGACACAAATAATTCAGTTAAGCACATGTATGATCACATAAACACATAGTTTTCACATTCACAAGCACTAAATCAAGCACACATGCACATAATTCCTATGGGTCACGGGTTGCTTACTCTGATACCACTTCTGCAACGCCCCGCCCAAAGGGGGCGGATGCGTCATCGCCGTGGATGCCCGATTAAGAACACCCACAAGGCTCTGTAAACTTCTTAACCTTAATTAACCGGTTAATAAACGATAGCAGCGGAAGCTCTTATCAAAGTCAAACTCAAATTGGGTAGGGTTATTATAAAATCATGCATTACATACATACTTAAACTATATCCATAATATTCTTACACATGTCTCATCCCAAAATATGCATCCATACTTGTACTTATGATGCCTAATCCACAACATACATAAACAAGGTATGCATTCCCAGCTTCGCTTTCAGAAAAAATGCATCTAATCCTAGCCCTGTGCTGCTCCTGAGGCTTCCTTTAGCTTTTAAAACCTGAAAAATGGTGAGGTCATGAGCTCCCCGAGCTCAGTGAATAACCCTTACCTTCCCCGCTGTTACACTTTGCATATTAACCGGTTAACACATAATCACATAGTACAGGCATCTCATGACATACAGACAGAACATATTATATAACATATAGAGGACGATACCAGAACATGCATATGCTTCAAGAATCAAAATAAACTCATACCTTCCATATCTAATTTACAAATATCACAAATACACACAAACATGTTCATGTCATGGAATGGCCAATTAGAGTAGCTTAGTCGTACTTGTCCTATACCAGGTACGATTCAAGAACCCTCGTTCTCACTTAAATTCTTAAACAAACTCTACTGTTAGCCTATTCACTAAACTAACCATGATTGTCCTATACCAATCATGTCCTTTGGGCCCATAGTCCTCACTAGAGTCTAAAAGAAAGCAAAACTTGCTAAGCAACCTAATAGCCCGCCCATAACCATCATTGGCACATACATCAAAGCAACTTTATCACAAAAGTTCACATAAACACATAACATGTATTGCAACATGCTTATCAATCACATATGTTTTTGAAAATCAATCACAAGCTCATAGATATTTTGAATGAACCTTCAAATCCAAAACCAAATCCAAAATCCAAAACTAAGATCAAAACCAAATCCAAATCCAAATGAAACCCAATTCCATATCATATGCAAAGTCCAAATCCAAGCCAAAACTAATTTCACAATTCATCACATATCCTTAACTAAATGCAAAACTTTTAGTTTAGAGGAAATCAACTCATGACTCACATAAAGAACCATCACGAAACACAAGGGTCATAAACACATCCTGGCGGACTGGGTAATGCCCACTCAAAGTACCAACCAGGGACTCAACGCTCCAGAGTGCATAGATGCCGTCAAAACACAAACTGTAGAGTCACATTCATATCCTGGAAAAGTAGGGACCCACACAGCTTCCAAATAACACAAGCTGAAGAGTCCATTGGCGGACCGGGTAAAGCCCACTCAAGGTACCAACCAATGACTCGTACAGCTGCAAATACAAAGACAACTACTTCTATGACCATAGCTTTAGAACATTCTGTAATAGCCTAAAGCAAGACATGGACTTTTTTCCCCAAAAACACAGCTTATTGAAATCGTATAATCTATATAATCGCATTTTTATTTTCAAAGAAGCTTAATTTCTCAACTTTTAACAAAACATAGTCGAAACAGGGCATAACTCTACCCAAAATAATTTCACAAGTTTTCCATACTTCATCACACAATCAGAATTCCTAGGAAGCTCAACAATGGCCTTTTCATATCTAATTTACCGATTAAACATATAAATAATCTATAATTACCTAAGCATGGTACTTAAACTCAAAAATTCATAACTCCCAGTATACACATCCAATCTTCACCAAGCTTTGTAGGAAATTGACAAATAACATATAGATTCTAACATATAAATTTCATAATTTTTCTCTAGGCCTATCATTCCCAGAAATTCAAACAGTCAGCCAAAATAATCAAAAATCTATGAATTAAACTCAAAACTTCATAACTTTTAGCATACGCCACCAAAATTCACAACACCAAGCACCAAATACCATGAGGAATCTACAGTAATATTTTGATAATTTTTCTCCAAGAAAATCCTTCAAAACAAAATTGAAACAGTAACTGAAATCAAAGACCAAAACAGAGTAGTCCCAATTAAAAATTTAGAACTCCTAAAATACACATCCAAAATTCATGAAAATTTTCAGGATACCTCCAGACATCAGCATTATTTTACATTAAAATTTCCGTAATTTTTATCAAATTCAATGGCTCACAATAATTCAAATAGCATCTAAATTTCTGCACTTAACAACAGGGCAGTTTCACTCAAAAATTCATAACTTATAAACTGCACATCTAAAATTCATAAAAGTTTACAAAAAGTTTTCTAATATGATGGGTTGCCTAAAAATTTTAGAATTTTACAACAAGCCAATAATTCCCAGAAAATCCAACAGTGGCCTACTATCTGCAATATCCGAAAATTCACCCTTATTTTTCTACCATATTATTCAATCAAATACAAGCAATCAACCCAAAACTCCATAGTATAGCATGTATCTAAACAAATCCACAACATAAATATCAATCCAACGCACTTCCATAACCCTAAAATTACAAATCACCATAAACATTTGAGTTGTGGGTTTCTACCATTTAAAATTAGGGTTCTAATCTACTAAATCCTAAAACATCAAATTCAAGCTTCAATTCGACATTAATCTTGCAAATTTTGAATAAAAATCTCAGATTAATCTTTCCCAAACCAATTTTAGGCTGAAGAACAGCAAAAATTACTCACCTCAATTCGAAATAAAAATCGAAACCCAAGTCTTTTCCTTCTTCTTCTGCCCTTCTTCTTCTCCTTTGCGTGAGTTAGGGTTTTTTTTTCTATTGGTTGTGTGTGTGTCGTGGAAAGAAACCAGAGAACCCCCCATTTCTAATTCACGTGATAAATATTTCCCTCCCCTTTTTAGTTTTGTTTCTCTTTTTTTTTGGTCGACTCTCTTTTTTTCCCCCTCTTTCCTCTTTTTTTTTTTAAAAAAATCTTAACAGAACTATACCGTAATTAATTATTCCCCAAACATAATTATATGAACTTAAATCACATATATATATCGAAATAAAACACTTAAAATACATAAACATAAAACACGCATTCACATATTAATCGAAATTAGTAACTGAAATTTTCAAGGCATTACATTAACCCTAGTAAGTCAATCTAGAAGATCTTCTTTAGCTAGCCTATTTATCCTACCTTGGCCCACATGGACAATTTTAGCATGCCACTTAATAGATTCAGAATTAGAGTCAAAGTATGAAACAAAAGTAGAGGATATGTTATCATATGAATCATCCAAAATCCAAAACAATGAAATCTCTTTCAAAGTCGCTTGGCCAAACAAATTGCCATGATAGAACAAATCTAAACTATTTGGATGAAATCCAAAAATAAAATCTAATCTTATCACAGAAACATAAGAAACTAAGGAGCATCACACCCTAGGTGCATAGAGGGCATCATGAAGAAGAAGCTTGTTTCCTCCACGGAGTTTGAGCTGGTATGTTGGTACTCCAAGGACATCTTCTTCGCTGTCGTTCCCCAGTACGACAGTCTGTGAACCCACCAACTCCACGAATCCAGCCATATCTTGAACTATGTTCTTTTTACCCCCGTGTCTACAATCCATTGAGGAAGAGAGTTAGCAATGAATGCTTGGGAATAAACATATAATTTAGGAGTTTCAGCGGAAAGAGGTACCATGGCTAGCTCAGGACAATTCCGAGCGAAATGGTCATTCTTTTCATAGTTATAGCACTTCACACGTGTCATATCCTTAGCTCAATTGCCCTTACCCTTATGCTTCTTGGCAGTACCACCATTAGAGCGAGACTTCTAGGGAGGATAGGGACCCTTCTTGGGCTTGTTACCACAGTAAGATTTCCTGCCCCTGGGCCCCGATCCTTTGGCAATGAATGCCACACTAGGAGGCGAATATATCTTTACATGCTCTTCCTCCATTTCGAGGTGTTTGGATATTGCCTCGAAGGTCTTGATGTGCTCACTGTGTGTCATGATTACTTTAAAACTCATCCAATGTTCATTGTCATTGGGCATAGCCCTAATGACATTTAGGAACTGTACTTTCTCAGAAACCTCTTGCCCTGCAGTTTTAATATCTCAAACCATAGCACTCATGGTTCGAAGGTTTTTAGAGATACTACGACTAGAGTCAATAGTATACTNNNNCTATTTCAACTGCAAGGTACTCAACCTTGTAGCAGATGTCTGCCCGAACCTAATCTTAAGCTGCGCCCACATGTCCTTAGCAGTGAGGAAGCGTTCAAACTCTCCTAGGAGATCGTCCTGCATGCAAGACGGTATAGTGTAGCATGCGAAACGATCACGTTTGAGCCATGCTTGGTAAGCTTTTAGGTTCTCTTGGTACTGCTCAGTAGCAATAATATATCTAGCTTATTCATCCTTTTCAGCCAGAGCAGGCATAGAGGAGGTCAATAGGTCCAGTATATCGCCATCATTTAAGGCGAACTGGACCTTCAGATGCCAGATGTTATAGTTTGTGCCATCCAATTTATCATTAGATTGCATATAACCTATCTTGTTCTTAGCTGCCATATCTGAAAGAATATGCTATTTTGTTTGACATATTGTTTTAATAATTAAATTATCAAGAAAATTCCATCATTCATAATATACATTCCAAAATTTTTCTAAGCTCATAATCATCACGTATAGATATGAATTTTGGAGCTTCTTTAATTTAATTATTAACTTAACTTCATAGAATTTCTTCAAAGGTTTGTTAAACTAATTAACATTTTAATTTAGTGACTATCACTACGATATTCACTCTTAATTATGCAAAACATATTTACATGAGCTTATGTTATATAAAACTAATTCATAAGATAATAGTATGTAACATAAAGTTATATATTCAACCTTAAATTTTCAAATTATTAACAATTCTACATAACATGAAACCAAAATAAAGGTGAAAAGAATATAACTCATTAAAAAGAAATATAGGACCAACTCAAGGCCACTTTCAACATATACAAATTTATATGATAACAGAAGCAAATATTCAACACTTCAAATCAAAATAGAAACAAAATCAACCCAAATAAACGGCCCAAATTAAAACAAATATTTGGGCCAAACAAAACGGCTCACAATGACCAAAAAACGGGGACCCCCCCTTTTTTTAATAAATTCAGCCCAAACCGGGGGGGACCTTTTAAGAGTGAGCAACGCACCTTCTCACTAACCCTAAAACACTCTCCCTCAGTACCTGCCTCTCGAACTCCTCTCTCTTCTTTCGGTTTTCTCAGTCCCGAAATGGAAACCTTACTCTCTCTCCTCAAAACTTTCACCCTCTCTGCCTTTTTGAGGTTGGGGAAAAGGAAGCACTGAGGCCCCTTCATTCAGCCGTCTCACCGCCATGGATTTTATCAAGGCAGTGACTCTTAGTCGGGAAAGGAAAGCCCAGATGATGAAACTAAAAATCACCACCCACATCGGTACACAAAAATGCTCTCACCCTTCGATTTATGCCAGCCTGATAAGAACCGAAAGCGCCACTGTATAGATCGGTCGAAATCGAGTCTGGGGAAGCGACCCACGTGCCCAACGCGCCACTGAGACGGCTGCGGTGGATGCATACGTTTCCAAAGATAGAGATTTTGTGGTTTTCTTTCTATGGTTAGGTGGATCATCGTGTGTGGATGGTGGACGAGGAAGAAGGAAGCATGAAAAGCCCTTCGTCAGAGGCGCGTGACACACACGCGCCACCCCTCGTGGTGTTTTCTGATGGGTTAGGTCTCGATCTGAGTCTCCTCTACCCCTTTTTCTTCCTTTTCTTTTACTTTTTTAAGACTCGATCTGGGTTTTAGAGGGAGAGGGATTAGGGTTTTTGGCTCTCGGTGATTAGGGGTTTTGATAACCATCTTGATTTAATCAAACAACATACTGTCAAGGATTCAATTAAATATGGGTTGAGCTTTATGCGCACCCACAGGAGCATACAAACATTGCATTCACGAGTTCGATTTATAGAAACTGCGCTCAGTGATATAAAGAAACATGCCTTTTGGAATTAAAACACGTTGAGCATAGTCATGTCTAATATTCTAGACTCATGAGTCATGCATAGTTTTGAGCAATTCGGGATGACCACATCATCAGTCATTAAAAAAAAAAAAAAGCCTTTTGATAATAGCCTTTATTGATAATTATTCTGGGCACACTAGAATTACCTCAACTAAAATTTTAATATTTCAGTTGATTTAGGGCATCATAATCATAGAAGCATGCGTCTAGTTGCATAATTATGATATTTAAACAACTAATTATCTTGGCAAATTTAGAAAATCAAGCATGTTTATCATTCAGATTATGAAACACATTAGGCGAGACTAATCCGATCAATCTAGGCTCTGATACCACTATTAGACAAATAGAACTGCCCTGGAATGTGGAAATAACTATGGGGAATAGTCCACATTCGTAATGATACTAGACGGCTACCAGAGTCGCCTTAGGTTGTCCATGTCCTAGACCCGAAGCTCACTGGTGATGGTAGGATAGTCGTGAAGGGGAAGGAGAGAGACTGCGAGAGAGTTCTGTTTTTAACTGTATCTCTAGCTAACCCCCAATCTCCCTTTTATAGTTATGGGGCAGCTAGGGTGTCGGCCTAGGTGACACTTCGTGGCCGTCGGGCCTAATTAAATGGGCCCGACCAACAAAGAGGTTGAATGTGGGTAAGACTATGTAAATATCCTCAAATTAGCTATCTCTTTGATCGAACAACAATGGGAAGCTAAATGGCTTAATTACGATGATCATTATATGAGGGCTTTCTTTGGCAAAGCCAAAGAAAAGAAGCTAGCCACCTGTATATACTCAAGTCATGATAATTCAGGGGTTAAAGTGGAAGGATTTGAAGTTGTAGTAGATGTGATGTCATAGTTCTACAAAGATTTACATGGGAAGTAATTGACACAAACATGCGGTGTTATAGTGTAGTAGTTCACTTCGGTCCTCTTCTCTTAATTAAGCAGCAACTAACGTTGTGCATGATATTAAATAATCTACGTTCTTAATACCTAGCACAAAATCTCCAAGCTGTAATGGCGATAATGATGGCTTCTATAAAGTCACTCGACACTTAATTGGACGATTAGTATGTGCTGCAGTAAAGAAGTTTTTTGCTACTTGCCATATGCCTAGAAAATTTGGGGATATCAAGCTTGTTGTCTTGCTAAAAGTTGATCATCCTCAACATGCCTCTGAGTTCAAGCCTATATCATGTTGCAATGCCTTCTACAAATGTGTGACCAAGATTCTTTTTAAAAGGAAAAAAAAAAGTTCTTGCTTATGTAATCAATCCTAGCCAGTACCTTTGTCAAGGGCAGGGAGTTATTATTCAATGTTCTTATGTATCCAGACCTTGCAAAGGGCCACATTAGACAACATGTTTCTCCAAGGTGTATTCTTAAAATTAACTTTCGTAAAGCCTTTGGCTCTGTGTATTGGGAGTTTCTCTAAGAACAACTCATTCATTCTAGATTCCCTCAGATTTTTGTAACTTGGATTAGTGCATGTGTTACTTCAATCACATTCACCATCAACCTTAATGGCCAGAAATTTGGATCATTTAAGAGAGGGAGAGGTCTCAGGCAAGGGGATCCACTCTCCCCCTTATTGTTTTTGTTTGTGTTGTCTATGGAATATCTCTTTAGACTTCTTCAAAAAGCGAGCAATTTAGCTAACTTTCAGTTTCATCCAAATTGTAAGAAGCTGAGATTAACTCATCCAATGTTTGCAGATGATTTGATCTTGTTTAATAAAGTTGATCCTAACATTATGAATTATGCAATGGTAACTTTGCATATCTTTGCTTGCAGCTTTGGTCTCAAAACTAATATGACCAAGTTAATAAGAAACTTGTTAGCAATAAGCTTTGCCCCTTGCAAAGCATGACCTATTGAGTAAATTTACTACATCGCCCCTATTTTACCATTGCTTAAAATAGTAACTCATGTTGTGGGATAGATCTTTGATGTATAAATTTACTTAAATGCCTCTCATTTAATATTCATTGAAATAGCGAATACTTACTTTAAATGACCAAAATATCCTTAAAATTACAAAATTACCTTCAATAGTAACTTTTCTTATTCCCTTCTCCTATAATAAGGTTGCCTCGATAGTAACTTGTCTTATCCCCTTTGAAGGTCGAAAGATATGAAAGTTTCTAGGTTGTAATGAATCAAAATTGTTTACTTGCTCACTTTTGGCCAATATAGTTAAATGAATAAGAAGGATGACTCTGTTCATCCCCTAAATTCTTTAATTGCTTACTTTTGGCCAATAAAATGGTATTTAAGTGAGTCTTAATTAAATCCATAGTGGTGTGCTTGACCCCTGAAGGAGATTAATTCCCTGGCTTTGATCTAGATTGTGTGTCTTATATTAAACCATCCTAGTTTATCTTGAGTTTCAAATGGTCGTTTGCATTGTCATAGTAAGGCTCTGGATTTATCTTTTTTTTTTTTGTTTGAAATTTGAGTTTGTTTTCCTTGGGTTTAGCTATTATATAGTGGTTATTCTTGGCTATTCTTTAACAATTGTGCTCAAACCTCTCTTAGCACATCGTATTTGGCGCAAGAGATCCTGGCACTCTCATTGACATTGGTTTGAAGTTGAAACACCTTCGTAGCCCTAGACACACCCCATTGCCTCACACCCAGTTCCAACCTAAAAAGAACCCTTGAATTTTAGTCATCATGCTTTCATTTGGAGGTTTGAAGAAGTAGTTAGCTTTGTCGGACATGGAATTGGTTAGTGTTGAAGCTCCAAATTCCAAAGCGAACAGGATGAGTTTACAAAAATGATTTTTGAAAGTGGAACAAGTCTTTGCTTGTTACAACCTTGGAGACAGTGAGATTTTAATCATGGTTGTTTCAAAATTGTGAGGTTTCTCCCTTAGATTAACTTACCTTATTAATTAACTCAATAACCTAATAGAGTAATTGTTTCTTTCAAGCGGGATTTGGGCGAGGTTTCACTTGACTCACATTAGCATGGTTTCTCTCTAACGTCTATCTTTCTATTTGACATGCGCTAAATCCTGGGGGCATCCCCTATTTGTAGTGGTTAAAAGAATAAAAAGGATAATGTTAGCTTCCTTAAGCTAATAATGTATTTTATGAATATGTTTTGATGAAAGACAAAAAAGGAAATGGTCTATTGATATATTTATTATATTATATTTGGACCTACTTTGGTGTTTCTATTGTTTAAATATGTTATGATTGTAAGTAGATATTGACATGATGATTTTATATTATGTGTCATAATATCTTTGAGATAGTTTAATATTCAAATTTGAATATGTGATTTTTTTGATATTATATTTTATGATTTAAATTTGAGTATGATATTATGAGATATGATACAACAACGACACTTCTCAGTTTGGTCCCACTTTTGCGTGATTCAGAGAGATCCAGATGTAGGCAACCTTACTTCTACTTGCATCCTTGCCCATAGAGAGGCTGATTATTATTATGAGATAAGATATACCACTGTATTATGGATATTTGCCTAACAAGAATTTGATTTACCTTAATATTTGCTCAACAAGATTTTAGGATCAAGGATTGATTTGGTGATCGATTCTTGCTTTAATTATGGAATGCAATTGAAGAGAATTCCTTGAATATCTCCGATCAGCCAAAAATAAAATTAGCCATTGGAAGGAACTGTTTGCTGAAATTACAAATTTTTCAAGGACATTGAACTGTGTTTCTGAACTGAAAATTCGGATGGGCCTAACAGATAGTTTCTAACAGCTTTCTCAAGGGTTTGCTATAAATATTAAAGCATCTTGAGTGCTGGTGTAAGAGGAAAAAACATAACACAAGAAGAAAAGACAAGCGCCACCCTTGCAAATCAAGCGGAGGAACTTGAGAATAGTTTAAGCTTACATTAGCATATTTATTTTGTTCTCTACCCAAAAAGTATCTTATAGTTGTTATCTTTCTTCGTATTGGGTTGGCTTGATTAGTCATATGGCTGACTACCCAAGTACGGTCGGGGAACAATGCGTACGTTGGGGCACCTAAAGTTGTAGGGTCAACTCATAGGCTGTACAATCAGTGAATCGTGTGTAATCGACTGACCTGATAAAAGAAAAAGGTTCAAAATCCCATCAGCGGGGGGTGCCCGTGAGTGGAGGACTAGGTATGGCCGAACCTCTATAAATAGTATGTTTTGTCCATATTTATTTTTCTGCATTTTCATTTCAATTATTTTGTGACTTTGATTGTCACCCTATTCACACCCTTCTAAGATGATTTAACTGGCCAAACCTGGCAAATACATAAAATTTATGTCAATGTGGGACAAAAATAACAAGAGAAATAGATTTGTTAGCCTCTTATTAGGCAACGATACCTTATTAGATAAAAATGTCTACCTTATAAGGAGAGA
>NCQT01116693.1:17065-30747 GCA_002740465.1 Stenocereus thurberi
TTTGGTGATGCCTTTCCACGATTTAGAGGGATCACGGCAGGCCAGAACATGTTAACACCCTTCCTTCCTTTGCAATATTTATGGCGCAAAAACCCAACCCACAAGGACGTAGCCTCGCGCAACAGTCTCCAACCCAACTTTGCCATGGATGCCGAGCTGAGTTCCCGCATGGGCAGAATACCTAGGCCCCCCTCTTAATATGGATTCTGTGGTGGTAGCCCAAGCTACCAGGCGCGGTTTGCATTCCGTGTTTGTTCCAGTCCATAAAAGCCTCAGACCTTCTGATCAAGCTCATCACAGATTGCTCGTGGGATCCTACATGTTTGCATAGCATATGCTGGTATAGCAATGATGGTAGACTTTATAAGTTTAGTAGCCTTGCTAGCGAGAGCCATTTGGTTCTCCACCCAGTAAGTCTGTTGCCCACCCCGTGAATAATGTCCTGGAACGTATCCTTGGTCACCCTCTTCAACAATGTGGGAACTCCCAAGTAGTTGCCCAAATCTGTCGTGATTGGTATTCCAATAGCCTCACTGATCATCTCTCCATCTGATAAATTCACATTAGAAGAGAAAATGATCTGGGATTTAGCATGGCTTATTTTTTGCCCAGAAGTAGAGCAGAAAAGTTGAAGACAATCCTTCACAACATGGGCATGATGCTCCGTGGCTTTAGCAAACAAGACTAAGTCATCGGCAAACATCAAATTTGAGACTTGAGGTCCCCCTCGGTAGATTGGTACAGGCTTCCATTTCTGTTGAGAAACTGTGGTCTCAATAATATGGGCCAACCGCTCCATACATAAAACAAACAGATCCCGGGAGAGAGGATCTCTTTGCCGAGTACCCCTTGTAGGTTGGAAAGTTTTAATAGGCATCCCATTCCACAAAACACTCATCGTGCACGTCGAGATGCATGAATAAATAACCTATACGAGTGCCGGTGGAAACTGCATCCGCTCCCGCGTCTCTCTCACGAAAACAGTAATTTCAAAAAAAAGAACTTGATTATTATAGAAATGAATATGTATAATATTATCGTAAGAACAGAATTGGAAAAGTAATTCCTTGGACAAATTTTGATCAAAAAAAATTATTACACAAACCCCTCTTATGTGATAATCAGATATTCATTTTTTATATACTGATTATTCATTTTTCTCGTGAACAATATTCATTTTCTTTATAAGGAAATACTCGCATTGAATTTAAAAAGAAATGAACTTTATACATATACAAAAAATGAATATGAATCAACATATTTTGTGAACAGTGTTTATTTTTAGTAAGAAAATATTCGTATTGAATTTGAAAAAAATGAATTTTATGTGTACAAAAAATGAATATGAATCAGCTGGAAAAAGAGGTCCAAAATTTTACATAATAGAGCAGTTTCAAAGTGACTTCACATCGTTTCAAACTTAGGTCAAATTAGCTTCTCAAAACTAATTCAAAACTTGGAATATTATCTTTGCAGAACGTACTTTGGATAAAATGAATGGGCTCATGTGAAAGTAATTAACATTTGAGTAAAAATTGGATTTAATGGGAAGTCAGAGGCTAATGGGAAAGGAATTAACATTAGATTAAAGAGACTCTGATGAAGATGGCTAATGGGAAGTCAGAGAGACCAGATCAGATACCAGTGGAAGTGTGAAAAGGGTTGGGTGAAGAGGGTTTAGAGTGGCTAACAAGGTTGTTCAATGTTATTCTTAAGACGGCTAAGATGCCCAGAGAGTGGAGGTTTAGTATAGTCATCCCATTGTACAAGAACAAAGGCGATGTTCAAGACTGTAGCAATTATAGGGTATAAAGTTGCTCAGTCACACTATGAAATTATGGAAAAGGGTGATTGAGAGAAGGTTACGGAAGAATATCTCAATCTCAGAAAACCAATTTGATTTTATGCCTGGTAGGTCGACCACTGAGGCGATTTATCTTTTTAGAAGGCTCATAGGATTGTACAGAGACAGAAAAGTGGATCTTCATTTGGTGTTCATTGACCTAAAAAAAGCCTATGATAGAGTCCCGCTCGAAGTGCTATGGAGTTGCTTGGTTAAGATAGGAGTGTCCCCTGTGTATATTCGAGTCATTAAGGATATGTACGAGGGAGATAGGATAAGGGTTAGGACGCCAGGAGGGGTTTCCGATGACTTCCAGGTTGGTATAGGCTTACATCAGGGGTCCGCTTTAAGCCCTTTCCTTTTCGCGCTGATTATGGATGAACTTACAAAAGGGATTCAGGATGAGTTACCATGGTGCATGCTATTTGCAGATGACATTCTTCTTATCGATGAAACCAGAGAGGGTGTTAATGTCAAGTTAGAGCGGTGGAGGCACTCCCTGGAGTCTAGAGGTTTTAGAATAATTAGATCGAAAACTGAGTATCTTCACTGCTGTTTCAGTGAAAGGGAAGATGAGAGGGGGGAAGTCATCATTGACGGGTCGTCGATACCAAAGGTCGAGAAGTTTAAGTACCTCGGCTCGATCGGTCAACAGAACGGTGAGATTGAAGAAGACATCAACCAGCGCTTAAAAGTGGGTTGGCAAAAATGAAAGCATGCCACGGGGGTGCTGTGTGATAAGATGATACCTGTAGGACTAAAAGGCAAAGTTTATCGTACGGTAGTTAGACCTGCTATACTGTATAGTTCGAAGTGTTGGCCTGTAAAAAGGACTCAGGTGCAAAGATTGATGGTCGCAAAAATGCGGATGATTAGGTGGATGTGTGGTAATTCGATAAGGGACAGAATCAGGAATAAAGTGATAAGAAATTTGGTTAAAGTGGCTCCCATCGAAGATAAGATGAGAGAGACACGACTTAGATGGTTTGAACATATGAAAAGAAGGAACGTGGATGCTCCAGTGAGGAGTTGTGAGATAATTAACACCCCTGCAGGTAAAAGAGGGAGAGGTCGACCAAAGAAGAGTTTGGATGAGGTGCTTAGAGAGGACCTGAGGGTTGTAGGTTTGACGGAGGACATGATTCAGGATATGAGACTTTGGAGGGATAGTATTTTAGTCTGAGATCTCAAATAATTGGCCTTTTAGTTCCCTTTTGGTTGCGATAGGGTAAGTTTGGGTGTGCGTTTTCGTGTTGTCTCGTGTTTTTGCAGGTAGGTCATGCGTCAGAAAGTCGTTCTTTGCCCACCTCTGGTAAGGTATGTTACTTACCTGTACGCTATTGGCGTTACCGTACTTTTCTATTTAATATCTTACCAAAACTCCCCCCTTTACAAATGTTTTCACAAAACTTTTGTTTTTGTGGGTCTCGTGGAATCAGCCTCTCTACGGGCAGCGATGCCGGTAGAGGTAAAGCTGCCTATATCTGGATCCCCCCAAACCCCGCGTAAGCGGGACCCACACTGGGAGGTGTTGTTGTAGTAAAAATTGGATTTAATATTTACAAAAAAGGATGAATTTTTATACAACATACAAACAAACGATGGTTTTATAAATAACGAATACGTTTCTAAACAAAATGAATATGCTTCAAAAAAATGGATGCGTTTATAATTCATATTTTAAGCCTACATCTACTTCATCCAAAAAAATAAAATAAAATTCCAACAATGAAAATTCATATTCACCTTTCAATAAATACTTGGTTCATTTTTTGTAGAAAATCTTATTCGTCATTTTTAATTCACTTTAATTTTTAATTCCTTTTTCAAAATGAATTTTCTAGCTTTTTATGGTCAAGGAACAATTTTTTTTTTAAAAAAATAAGGTCACCACCCAGACGGAACGGCAGCAACCAGAAGATCGCCGGTATATCAGAACGGCATTCATCCCATGTCTACACTCCACCATCTTACCTCACCGTCCACGAAACAAAACCAGAAACCCTAGGAGAGAGAAACCGAACAGATCATCCGATTATCCCAAGCTCGCTCCTCCATGGCCTTCATCGCCCAATCCATAATCTTGATTAGAGGCGGACAACGGACTGCGCACCAATTGGGTCAAGTGAGTAGGCCTATTTAAAATATGGCCAATAGAGGGTCCGGTCACTAGTGAGCCGACCCGTTAAGACATATTAATGAAATGGGTCGGATCGGCCCATTAATGACCCATTTAGTGATCAATTATTTTTTCAATCCTACTTAACGCACTAGTTTATATGTTCTAATTAATTAAATTTATTACTAATACTTTATATATAACAATAATTATTATACATAGTTTTTTGTGCAAATTTGTTCTATTTTAAAATGGGCCAAAAGCGTGCCGCTCATAACTCGACCCAGCCCGGCCCGTTTATTTGCACAAAAGATCCAACCTGATCTAAATGATTAATAGGCCGACCCTAACCCGACCTGACTCAGCCAATTGCCCAACCCTAATCTTGATTGATAAGTTCTCAATCCTCATCTTATCAGATCCATAATTTGGCGAACAAAGAATCTCTACCGGCTTGCAAATATGCCAACCATCCACGCTGGAACTAATTACTGTTTGATAGGAGAATGCAGCGAGGGGAAAGGGACTATGAGAAAATGAAGGTTACAACAAGTAGATGAAGATGAAGTGCCAGAACTAAGATTGAAATAACCCATCAAGCCTTGTAATATCCGCACAAATAACGAAAAGCCCCTTCATGTTTGCTCGAATTACGAGCATCCCATTCTGAGGCTCTAGCTTCATTAACTTATTGGGATATCAATATCAGCCGTTCAATGCACTGATCAAGGACCCAATGTAAGTTCGCATTGAAAATTTGTTTGCGCCTTTAACTCTTTAAGGAGGTTTGCTCCCGATCTCAACGCCCCTAAATATTATGGTCAAGAAGGGAGACAAAGCCCATAATATGAGGAAAAGCTGGCTGTGTAAATCAAATGACCCCTTCATGTCACGGCGCTTGGTGACGTAAGGAGAAACTTCGGAAAAATGTAGTAGAGGGTTTACCTAAAAGTTGAAATAAGAGCTGAAGAGCTGCGTAATAAGTATTTTAGGTCCCCGGCAAAGTGCGACATATAACAATCGTATGACACATTCACTGGCAAGCTCACGCTTCTAATGAAAATTTGATCTAGCATGGGGGGAAGATCTTAAAACACTGTGTGAAGTTTGGGAAGATTGAGGGGAAAATTTTCTTCATAAGGGGGATGCTAATAATTGTTTTCCCTTATCAGTCATAAGATTAGAGAGGTGAAAATGTTATAGAATATAATATTATCTTCCTTGATGATAATATTGTATCTATAAGAAATAATATTTTCTACCTAACTTAGAGGCAAAACTAGGGTTAGAGGTAAAGTCTTAGGCGTGCATATGTATATATATTTGAGGGGCTTGGCTACGGCAATACAAAAGACAATTCTCTTCCTTCCTTTGCTATAATTTTACATGGTATCAGAGCTCCCTACGAGCCAAGTTCCTATTGTGATCTATGGGGAAGGACGAGACACCAAAAGACTTCATAATCACAAATCAATCTCCCTATTATCTTCACCCAGCTGATGGACCTGGGGCGATTATAACCACTATTAAATTTGATGGCAAAAATTATGATTTGTGGAAAAAAGCTGTCAAACCGCCCTAAAATCTAAAAATAAATTGGGATTCATCGATGGAAACATTCAAAGGCCCACGGTGGAAAAGGAGGAATTTTCAGCCAAATTGAATGCGTGCGAGATGGTAAATTCCACGGTAATATCATGGATATTGAATGTGCTAGACCCAAAATTGCATGCTAGTGTAGTGTACATTGACTCAGCCCATATGATGTGGGAGAACATTCATAAATGATATTTAGTTTCGAATGCCCCTCACATTCATCAACTCAAAGCAGAGATAGCATCATCAAAACAAGGTACTATGGATGCGGTTGACTTCTTTTCAAAACTTATGGGCTTGTGGAATGAATTAGATAATTATGTCAAATATCCAAAGTGCACTTGGAAAGCTGCCGAGGAGCTCATGAAGCTCATAGCGGATGACAAAGCCCATCAATTTTTGATGGGGCTCGATGATGACCTATATTCAACGGTCAGGAATCAAATTCTGGCTATGGACCCGCTGCCTTCCTTGGATCGAATGTTTAACATGGTACAGCAAGAGGAAGCCCACAAATGGATGATGAACCGACAAGAAGCACGGCCTAAGCAAGTTGTCTTTGCCACCATGATTCAGCCTCGTAATGCTCAGCAACATGAGAGATCCTCGTGCAAACATTGTGGCAAACTTGGGCATGAAGAATCGAACTATTTCGAGCTCATCGGCTATCTGGCGAACTAGGGCACTTGTGGTGGTGGCCGAGGACGTGGAAGAGGCCAAGGAGGAAGAGCAGCTCGCGGCGGAGGAGGCAGAGGTCGCGGTCGTGAGGCAGTGTTTACAGCTCAAGTAGAGGGAGACCGATCTCAGGGACCGACTTTGCAGGCCCAAGTACACGGCCCAGCCTCGACTGTCAGGGCACTCGGCCCAGTTCTCAGCCCGTTATTCTTGGGCTGACTGCAGAACAGGTATATTGTTTGATGAGTGTCATCGAGACTCCGAAACCTGGATATGAGAAGCTCTCAGGTATGAATAATTCGAATTTGGATAGTGGAGCGTCATAAACCACATGACGGGTAATTTGGCCCAATTGAGCAATGTGGAAGACACGAGGCCCGTACCCATTCGCCTTCCTAATGGAGGCTACAGCATGGCCATCAAGCGTGGCTCAGTTCAATTTAGCCTAAAATTGGCTTTACATGATGTGCTCTTTGTTCCCGATTTGGATTGTAGTTTGATTTCTATTGCGCAATTAATCGAGGAATTATTTTGCTCAGTAAAATTTACGAAAAAGTTTTTTGTGATACAGGGCCATACTACGAGGAGCCTGATTGGATTAGGTGAGCAATGAAGAGGGGTGTATCTACTTAAAGACACGTCTTTACCTGAAGAACGAGCTCATAAAGTAACACAGATGGATCTTTGGCACTGCAGATTAGGGTATCCCTCCAATCAAGTTATGAATCAACTTTCTGTTATGTTTGGTAAACCACTTAGTGGCCAAAGTGATTTGTGTGATGTATGCTATCGTGCTAAACAAACACGCTTACCTTTTCCTAATAGTGAAAATAAAGCTTTGCACTGTTTGATTTGATACACTACGACATTTGGGGTGCGTATCATGTTGAAGCCTTTTGTGGTGCACGTTATTTTTTGTCTATGATTGATGATGCAAGTAAGGGCGTTTGGGTGTATTTGGTGAAGGAAAAAAGTGAGGCATCTCGATTAGTGATGAATTTTTGCATGATGACCAAAGCTCAATTCAATGCTAGTGTAGAGTGATAACAGAAGCGAATTTACTTCTGGGCCCATGAAGAGATTTTGTGGAAAGCAAGGGATCATACACCAAACTAGTTGTACTAACACGGCCCAACAAAATGGTCGAGTCGAAAGGAAAAATCATCACTTATTGAATGTCGTTAGGGCCTCACATTTTCAAGCCAGTCTACCTATTGAGTTCTGGGGGGAATGTGTCCTTACGGCAGCCTATCTCATAAATAGAACTCCAACACCGATCCTTAAAAATAAAACCCCCTATGACATATTGTTTAAGGAGTCACCATCCTATGATCATATCAAAGTGTTTGGATGCCTGTGTTATGCTCATTACAATCAGAAGACCAAAGATAAATTTGATTCTTGAAGTCGGCAATCCATCTTTGTAGGGTATCCCTTTGCCAAGAAGGGGTGGAAGGTGTATGATATGGAAATCGGTGAAATATTTATTAGTCGGGACGTCATCTTTGATGAGGACAAATTCCCTTTTCATTCTAACAAGAAGAAACAGGACACCCGCAATTTCGCAAGGATATTTCGGGTAGTGGGGGCCAAAAATACAATGAAGGCTAGATTGTTGAGTGGCCCAGTAATCATGCTAGGCCTGATTCACCATCACCAGACACTACAGCATCTAGTGATGGATCGTCTACTACCGATGGGCCTCTATCGAGACAAGGCAAGACAGGCGCAGCAATCAACCTTGGTCAGGCGCTCATGGATGGTCATGGTGGATCGTAGCCTGACCTGGGCCAGGATGTTGCACACGGCCCAACGGACCCGGTTCTACAATCCGCAGACCAGGGGAGTGAGGACTGTCTGGAAGCCCAAGGGATGGGCCGTGGGTGTCGAGAAAAGAAACGACCTAGTCATTTGGAAGACTATGTGTGTTACTCTGCAAGCTCTTCTAACCCCTCTTCAATTGACTCATTCCAAATGGTCTCCTCAGGTAAGCCTTATCCCTTAACTCATTATGTTACTTGTGATAATTTTTCTAATGCACATAAGAGCTATCTTGCTGCTATTACTAAAATTGTGGAGCCTAGATATTTTCATCAAGCGATAACTGATCCTAATTGGAGAGAAGCTATGGTAAAAGAAATCGACGCTTTGGAGTTGAACCAGACTTGGACAATTGAGGACTTACCGCCAGGCAAGAAACCCATCAATTGCAAATGGGTGTATAAAGTGAAATACAATTCAGATGGATCGATTGAGCGATATAAGGCTTGACTTGTGATACGAGGTGATGAGCAAGTTGAAGGGTTTGATTATCATGAAACCTTCACCCTTGTAGCTAAAATGGTAATTGTGCGCTATTTTCTTCCGGTCGCCACCGCTAAAGGATGGGAATTGCATCAAATGGATGTACATAACGCATTCCTTCATGGCGATCTTGACGAAGAAGTTTTTATAAAGATGCCACCAAGTTTCAGGTCTTCTGATCCCCATAAGGTATGCAGACTTCGTAAGTCTCTTTAAAGGTTGCATCAGGCTCCATGCCAATGGTTTTCTAAGTTGTCTTCTAAATTGCTTGAGTATGGATTTATTCAGTCCTATGCTAATTATTCTCTATTTACCTATCATAAAGACGGCAAGAACATGGCTCTTTTAGTGTACGTTGATGATTTGGTTCTCATCGGTAATGATTCTCAGACTTGTAGTCAATTCAAGGACTATCTTAGTCAATACTTCCATATAAAGGATTTAGGTATCTTGAAATATTTTCTAAGCCTTGACGTTGCTCGCAGTCCCAAGGGGATCTTCCTATGTCAACGGAAGTATGCCTTAGAAATCGTGGATGAATGTGGCATGCTTGGATGCAAACCGATTGCATTTCCTATGGAGACCAATCATAAACTTGCCTTGGTAACCGGAAAGGCATTGTCAGATCCCACACAATATCGTCGGTTGGTGGGTCATCTCATCTACCTCACAATTACCAAGCCAGAGTTGTGCTATGCTATACACATCTTGTCTCAGTCTATAAGCTTATGAGTTACTCCATCCATTGCCAATTGGTCTTGGGTTGGAACCTCATTTGAGCTTGTATGCATGACTCTTTGTTAATTGCCCAATTGATATAAAATTAACAAAAAATATAATCTCTAGCATCAATAATGAAAATGAGATTATAATCACATAAGTCTTGTTTGGGCTGTTAGCTGTTTGTATTAACTGTTTGCCGTTTTAGCTATTACCCGTTGGTAAAATTTTATTTATACCTTTATTTGTAAATTACTTTTTAATAGCATGTGGTGTAATTTTTCCTAATGTTTGGACAAGTATGCCATTTCCATATTTTCCTAAAAGGCTAATGAGAATAACTTTTTCAAAAAAGGTTTTTTGGAGCCAAACATCTATTGAAAACAGCTATTTACCAAACATCCTTTGACTATTTGATTTGGTCAAAACAGCTAAATCCTATCAAATAGCTATTTTTGCCCTAATAGCCATTGCCACCAAACACCCCCATAGACTTATCAAATTATTTCGATTGTCCTGGGATTTAACAAGACACTTCTTCCTTTAAAAAAAGCTTGCGATATTGTGGATCTGATCCCTAGAGGACTATTTGTAACTTTTTTGAATCTGGCATGTTTTTGGAAGTAAATAAAATCTTAAGTTATCACTTTGATCCCCAAGGTTGAGAATCCAAGCACTATGCAACTGTATAGGCTTATAGCATGTTGTTCCAATCTTTATAATGTAATCTCAAAGGCGCTTGGGTACATAAGCAATCTTTTTTGAGAGAATTGATAGTAAGAAGCAAGTTACATTCATGAAAGAAAAAACCTCCAGGAGAATGTTACTTGTCCATGGGTTAGTGCACTATTATACTTAAATGAACCTCTCCTAGAGACAAGATCAAAATTA
This sequence comes from Stenocereus thurberi, assembly GCA_002740465.1. Classification (NCBI taxonomy): domain Eukaryota; kingdom Viridiplantae; phylum Streptophyta; class Magnoliopsida; order Caryophyllales; family Cactaceae; genus Stenocereus; species Stenocereus thurberi. The sequence continues at coordinate 27,214 of NCQT01116693.1, forward strand.
ATAACCAAAAGGCCTATGATACCTATACAATGCCCTTATTAGAGGATCTCTTGGTGTCATGGGGTTCTAAGGAAAGTGTGCTGAGTAAGTGGGTAAGATTGTCAGAAGGTTTCTTCCTCAGTAAGTGGGGACTTTGCCAAGACAATTCCTTGTCACCCGAGTTGGCTGTGATTGCTATGAAGATTTTTAGTAAGCTTTTATATTTCTGCTAAGGGTTCTAAATTTCACCCAGTGTGCAATAGGCTTGGTGTACCTTGCCAGACTTTTGTGGAGGCAGAATTGATACAACCTAGAAGTTCTATAACTAGTCTCACCCGAACCAACATATAAGCTACTAAATCAAACTCTAGTTTATCCATCCACTTAGAATAGAGCATGGAATATAGCACAACAACATTTAAGCTACTAAATTAGACTCCAGTTTAGACGTTCATTTAGAATAGAGCATGCAATATAATGCAATACCAGTTGCTAAAGAATGGTTTATTTATCATTGCAACAGCAAAACCTGCACTTGAGGTGAGGGTCACAGGAAACTCATCAATTGCTATACTACTGAGAAGAAATGTTCTTTACCAAAATTGTGTTCTGACCCGCTCCTCTCTTATGAACTAATTTGTCCAAAGCCTTTGTAGAGTGCAGCATAAACTATACAAACTCAGTCAAAAGACTTATGAAAAGACATTGATCTCAACAATCTTCGAGGACTCAAAGACCATACCTTTTTTGGGATGTCCAGTAGCTCTTCCTAATGGAAAAGTCCGACTCCCCAAACTACTATATCTGCACAAGGACAATAGGAATTTTGTCAGGCACACTTTCTCATTGATATCACTATATGAGGCCATGATTACTATACGTACTTCCTTTATCTTCAATTTCAGCAAAAAAACAAGTAAACCAAAAAATGAAGATTAGCCTAAATCTCCCCCCCAAAATAAAAGCTCAAAAGGGAAAAAAAGAGAGAAAAAGCACTTTGCATCACATCCTCCATTCGTATTAAAATACATTCTTCGAGGTACGGATTTTAAGTATAGTAGCCTAATCCTTGAATTTTGCACCCATCGTTTCTTTTGGACCATAAACATACGCCAATTACTTCACAAGGAGGCCACGAAAAGAAAATAGCTCAACTTTGAAGAGGCATGCTAAAAGTAGAAACTACACTCCGATGGTTTGGTCATGTAAAGAGAAAAAGTGTGGATGCTCCAATGATGAGATGTGGGAGGATTAATATCCTTGAAGATAGAAGAGGTAGGGAACGGGAAAAAAAAAAAGCTTGGACGAGGTGATTAGAGAGGACTTGAAAGTTGTAGGGCTGATGGAGGACATGACACAGGACAGGAGACTATAGCAAGCTAGGATTAAGGTCTTAGATCACAGAGAGATGGCCTCGTAGATGTTACTCGATTGCAGTAGGGCAGGTTTGGTTGTGATATGTTTAAAGATTATTATTTTTTGAGATGTATTTGGATGCAGGTAGTACATATATATGAGAAGAGACATTCTTTACATCTACTGCTTATCCTTAGTTTTTTTCTATAAAATGTTTCACAAGATCCTTTTTTATAAAATATTTTCAAAAAAATCCTTTTTTGTGGGTCTCATTAGAATCAGTCTCTCTATGGGTAGAGATACCGTTAGAGATAAGGTTGCCTACATCTAGATCTTCCGAGACCCCATGAAAGCGTAACTCATATTGGGAGATGTTGTTGTAGTTCGTTTGAAGAGACATGCTGCTTTACACAGGTAAATCACACTGGTAAATTCAAGTTAAAAAGATTGTCTAAAGATGATCCTGTAAAATGCGGACTGGTTAAACCTTTACCTATTGTATTCTAATGAAATCTTGTCAAAATGCTCAAAATTATTTTAAACATAAGTAACATCCATAGTAATGAGCTGAAAAATTAGAAAACAGAATCAGGAGTAAGACCTATTAATGGAAGGGCATAAGCAGCGGATTTATGACCAATACTTCCAAGATGGGTGAATTTCACAGCAAGCTCCCTATGCCTGGTAGTTTGTAGTAATGGAAGTTGATATTCAATATCGAACGGCTGCAAATCAAAATGGAAGAAGGTAAATACTCCAACACACACGTTAAGAGAGCCTAACAACATGCAGACAGAGCATCTGAATTTATCCGTGAATAACGGAAATACATCCACCAATATTAAAGCTGTAACTATGATCTTTGCTACATAGAACATAAATATACTAGCCTAAATTCTTGAACAGGTAACGCTCATCAGTAAAAACCGTAAGCATGCACCCTTGCCACCGGTCAGTTATGAATTACAATGGCACACAAACACAATGTTAAAATATGTACATGTTAATTTATGCTATTGAGGACCACTTCGCACAAATGTAAGGAGGAGAATCAAAACAGGGTACTTAGTGAAAGTGTGTAGTCTGTAAGGGCAATAGATGATAGCTCCCTTTTCCCTTCCAGCCATCTCCTCTCTCTATCCTTTGTCTCACAGCTGCCACCATAGCAATGTTTAGTTTCCTCTTACCACTACTGTCACCAACATTCCCTCACCATTACGTTCATCTTATATGCCTACACTTGATGTAGGACGCTCAAAGAGCAATTCCCACACTGAATTCACACAAGAATTCTCAAATACTTAATAGTTTAATTCAATTCAAGTCTACCTCCCAATACATAACGAAAGAGTTTAAATAGAGAAGAAATCTTGAACATGACGGAAACAAATAGAGATGTAATCTAATAGATATTATTCACTAGCTAAAACTAATAAACGAAAAGATAATATTTGCTAGCTAAAAATAATAAATGATGCAGGATAAGGAGAAGGGAGAATTAAGAAGATATGTGTATATCTTAATATTAGCATATATGAAGTATTTTTATCTTCATAGCGTATCTTCTAGGAATATTATCTTTTCATTTATTGTTTTTGGCTGGCGAATAATATCTATTAGATTAGGTTTCTATTTGTTTCCTTAATGTTTGAGGTTTCTTCTCTATCTAAACTCTTTCGTTATGTATTAGGAGGTAGACTTGAATTGAATTAAACTATTGAGTATTTGAGAATTCTTGTGTGAATTGATTTTGGAAATTGCTCTTAAGCATCTTACATCAATAATTCCCTTTTGTAGGAATTGCTTTTAGAGCATCCTACATCAATTTGGTATCAGAGCTTTTCGATCCTCATCGCTGCGAAGTTTTTTCTCATTCACATTTTTATGTTTTCAAGCTGTTGCCCTTGTTGATTTTCTTTTCCTTTTTTTCATCTCGTTCACAAGGAAAAAAAAAGACATTCTCAACCCAGAAATCCTAGCCGCGCACATCGCCCCCTCGAACCACTACCAGACGCATCACCCACCACTGCCGCCCATAACCCCTTAGCCAGAACCGTCGTTCGACCACCACTGTTTCCCAACCACCGACTCCTGAGCATTGGAGCACTAAAAGCCCCACTTTGCAAGCCCTAAATTGCGAATTGATCCAATCTTCAAACCCTAGCTTCTCAATTCGTTCTCAATCCATCCAACACTCCT
>NCQT01116763.1:6264-16769 GCA_002740465.1 Stenocereus thurberi
TGACACCTTGAACCACCTCCAAATTGTTTATTTCAAAGATACCACCAAGTATCTCAATTTTCTTTATCCATCTAACTACCCATTTGATACCCATAGCTTCAGCACATTGGCTGTCTATTGGGCCTCTCATTCGCTTCATGAAACAAGCTACCACATTCCCCTCATGGTCTCAAATCATAACCCCTATGCCAATCATTCCTAGCGTAATTGTCAACTACCGCATTGGAATTGATTTTATACATCCCCGAGTTTGGTTTTACCCACTTATGCTCCTTCGATGGTTGCTTCTCATGCCTTCCTCGCTCATTTGCATTTTGGAAATTATGGAGAAAAATATATGATTCAACCTTCATTAGCTCCGAGCCTTTATTATCTCCACCCCACACATGCTCGTTCCACTGATTCCAAAGCTTCCATGCATACATCAATAGATGTACCAACTCTGATGGTGGAAGCTTGCCCCCATCTGCTATAGCCATTACTTAAATGAGTTGGTATCATGATATGTAGTTAAAGAAGAAGAAATGCATGGGTAAAGGTAACATAAAGATTTCGCTAGGGGGCATTCCAAATTATGTGGATTAACTCCTGCCTCTCGTCCCTATAAAAGTCATAGTGGCTATCAATATCCATCCCTTTTTCCTTAAGCTTCATCTTGCACCCTCTCCACATGAAATTTTTCACTACTCTAGGTACATTAGCTTTCCAAACTAGATCTTATACATTCCACCCCTCTTCTTCATGCTTAGCTCTCTGCACGCGGTTATGTATAGCTAGCCAATAACCCGCTTAACTATATAGCCATCATCCTTATTCCTCTACTACACTATCCCTTCTCTCCCTATATAGTCAGCCAAAGATATCTTTAAGATCATCTCTTGAACAAGCAATTGGTTTAAAATTGCTATATCCCAATCTCTTTTTCCACCATCTCATCAAGTCTCTAACCTTGAAATCTTCAAGCCCTTCCAATAAAGGCAATTCACCTACATTCTACCTTACTTAGGCAACCATGGCTTGCACCAAAACCTTCACATTTTCCTCTATGCCAATGCTCCATATGTACCCTTGTTCGAGCACCCACCTTTCATTCAGTAGACTCCTCCAAAAGTAACTAGGGTGATAGCCCTCTTTTGCCCGCAAGCAACCACAGCTAGGAAAATAACAAACCTGGAGAATTTGAGCTAACAAAGTCTCAGGGTGATCCTCCAACCTTGTTTGGCAAGAAGCGCGAGGTTAAATTCGTAAGGCTTTCTAAATCCCAATCCCCCATAACCTTTTGGAACACACATTCGATCCCATGCAAGCCACCTTATTCCCCTCTCACTCGAACTCCACCGAAACCTATTCATCATTCTCTTCATGTCATCACAAGTGATGTACGAAGCAAAAATACCCTCATAGCATAAGTCGCAAGAGATTGTATCATTGATTTAATAAGCACCTCTTTTCTTGCTCGAGAGGCCGAATAAGAAGCCCATCTTTCTGTTTTTGCCACACTTTCTCCCTAAGAAAAGCAAACACCTCATTTTTTTTCCTACCTATAAGAGAGGGAAGCCCCAAATACTTACTTCCGCCCAAGGGTGTATGAATATCTAGGATCTCCATTGTACCATTTCTCACCTTCTTGCTTAGACTAGGATTGAAGAAGACCATTGATTTTTTTATGTTTACCGGTTGTCTAGAAGCACTTTCATAGGCCTTCAAAATTGCCTTCAACTTCTATGCCTCCCCTGACCCTGCCTTATAAAATAAAAAAATTGTCATCTGCAAACAAAAGGTAACACTAGGAGCTTTTAATTCACACGAATACCGTGGATCTCTCCTTGGTGCTCTACCTGTCACAACTTCCGTGATAGGCCTTCTACACATAATATAAATAAAGGGAAAAAGGATCTCTTTTTGCCATATGCCCCGTCTTCGCGCCACCGGGCCCACCCTATTCCCATTCACTAGAATCCCAAAAGATACTGAGGTCGCACATGTCATTATCCTAGCCACCGATTGTTGAGCAAAACCCATTTTAAACATAACAACTTGGAAGTAGGACCAATCGACTCTATCATACGCCTTTGTCATGTCAAGTTTTATAGCCACATAAGCGTTTTTGCTTGCTTTACTATTTTTCAAAATGTGTAACGTCTCAAAATCAACCCCAATATTGTCAGTAATGAGTTGTATTGGGACAAATACACTTTGAAAATATGAAATAATTCTAGATAATACCTTCTTGAGTCTGATAACTAGCACCTTCGAGATGATTTTATAAACAACGTTACATGAACTAATAAGTCTAAAGTGTGCTACTAACTCGAGAGAAGAGATTTTAGGTATCAACACAATTGCAGTTTCATTAATTTTAGGATCAAAATGCCCTTGATTGAGGAAATTAAGACATTAACGAACCATTTCTCCTCCCACGATGTCCCAAAAATTTTGAAAAAGGATGGTGATGTACCATCGCGTCCCGAGGCTTTCTTGGGGTGCATTTGGCGAAGTGCTTCATGAACCTCCTCTCCTGTGAATTCTTTCAGCAGCAGCTCATTATCCTCATTTGTGATGCAATGGTGTTATGCTGCCAATATTGGGTCTAGGTCCCTCTGGTTTTCACCTTGAAATAGTTCAATAAAATGATGTACTACTGCTGCAAATCCTCTTAGCGCTCCCTCCAATTTCCTGCCTCATCTTTCAACCCCTTGATCCAGTTTTGATGCGTTTTTTGTTTAAACCAGTTTATGAAAATATTTAGGCAGCGTTAATGGTGGCATGTCAAAGAATGCATCAAAGGCATGTTACGAAATTTAGAGTATAGAATAAAGAATTGTAAATAATATCCTAAAGTTATGACATTATATCATAAATTTTTATAGGTGTTGTATCCATGAAATTAATAAGAAATCACATTGTCATAGTTCTCATTTTCGAGGTTTTAAGCATAACATTACTGTAATAGTCTTGAAATCATACTTTTAAGTCTTGGGGGCATAGTTTGGAATAATGTAACTTAAATGGACAAGATGTTTTCCACCCATTATTTGGGGTGATATTTTCAAATGCTACTACGACATTGCTTGATTTTAGCCATCCTAATGTGAAAGTTGAAAATTTGAAATGTCAATTACAAGGCATAAAAGTATAAGACATAGAAAAAAGGTAGCACATAATTTAATAGTTTGATATTTAACTATGATAGCAAATTTTTAAAATTTGAGGACCAAAATGTATGTCATAAAACAGTTAAACTGAAAACAAAGGAGAGAATTCCTGACAACAGAGCTTCATCGTTTTATGGACCAATAGTAACTCGACTCTAATGAAATAGAGGTCCAAAGAAAAAAAAAGGAAATCACAGTATGAAATATAGACTTGAGATTTATTATATGGGATTAACTCTAACTGAATTGCATGGCGTAGGGAGTATTATAATGATTGAAAGCGATTTACAGTCTGGACACACAATGTTCACATCATCAAATTGATGATATAATACTAATAACAATCTTTATGGCAAGAAAAAGTTCGAAACGTCATGCCTGTATGTTGAGTTCACTTGACTTTCGAGAAGAGAATACTCTACCATTGCGAACAAGAGGGGGGTTGTTCTATGTTTTGCTACAAGGTCACTATGTTTTCTAGATCGATATTGGTAGGCGTGACTCCAAACGTAACTTAACAGTCAACTACCTTTGTAATGTTTTTAAATGGTTTGACATAATTGCATTATCTTTTTTAAAAAAATTCTTCAAGGTGAGAAAAATTCCATATATGGCAATAAAGCGATCTAATAGTAAGTCTTGTATGAAACCATCTTATATATGTCATATCATGAAATAAATATTTTTATAGTAACTTTTAATAATTAATTAGTATAACTAACTGTTCATTTACGGGTGATTCTAATAAAAATCACAACGAGATGAATTATTAGTTGCTTCTAAATTAAAAAGTCATTGCAAAATATATTTATTATTTGCCTCAAAGCCTCAAACAGTCATCTCTAAAAGGGTCTGTCTCACCATAGCACTTGCGAGACAGTCTCACCTTAGAATCTGTTGTAGGTCACAAGTAGGGGTGGACAACGGAATGGGTACTCATTGGGTTAAGCGGTTAGCCAATTTGAAATAGGGCTGATAAAAGGCCGGATCAATAGTAGATTGGGTCATTCATGGGCCAGCCCATTAAGAGATATTAACGGGCCGGACTGGGCGGGCCTATTAACGGCCTGTTTAGTGACCCATTATTTTTTTAACCTAATTGACACACTAGTTTACATGCTCCAATTAGTTAGCCTCATTACCAACACTGTGTACATAACAATAATTATTATAGACCGTTGTTTTGCGCAAGTTTGTTCTATTTTTAAACGGGCCCAAAGAGGGCCGCTCATGGGCCGACTTGACCCTACCCATTTATTAGCTTAGTTATGTATTTTCTAACTTTGAATTTAGAGTAGTTTAGTTTGGTTCAAAAATTACAATTACATTAATTGAAAAATTAACTAACCAAAAACACTCCTTAGGTGGTAATGGGCGGGCCATGGCCGGGACGGGTTCATTTCGCCCATAACCCAGCCTAGCCCATTAACAAATGTACTGCACCCCGCCCAGCCCGTTTAGTTAATGGGTTGATCCAATCCGATCCAATCCAGTCAGTTGCCAACCCCTAGTCACAAGTTAGTACATGATAATTGTTTCAACCACTTGAATTAACTAATGAATGGAAAAAAACTATGAATAGGTTCCCTTTGTTGAATTAAGAGTTGCTCAACTTTAGTAAAATGAATGATCAAAGTAAAATTAAAAAAAAAAAAAAAACTATCGATGACATTGAAATGTTAGATCATGAGAGGCAAATCATAAGTACGAAGGGCTACGCACTTAGCCAAGCAGTCGTCCTAACCAAAAACCAAAAAAGCAAACGCAAATAATAATTCAAGCAATTTGAAGTAAGAGTTCACTTTAGAAAGCAAATAATAATTCAAGCAGTTTGAAGGAAGAGCTCACTGTCACCAGTTACTTGGAGGTTAGTAGTGATAAGATAAGAGTAAGAATCTGGGACTATTATATTTAACTTATTTTTTAACAATAAGCTTAGATAAGTTTAAATAAATTAGTTTAATTAAAAGAATACTAATAAAAAAGTTCAAATTTCAGTTAAAATAGAAATAATTAAAGATAAATACATTCTATTCAATTTTACATGCATGTTTACATTTAAATTGTTAAGTAAGTTCAGATGATTCAATTTAATAAAAATAAGTCTAGGTCATTACAATTTAACAAAGTTACGTTTAGATAGATTCACTTCATATAATCTCAAAAAAAAAAAAATGAGAAGAATATACTATATCAAATGCTCCTACTCAATAGTTAAAACCACCAAAAGCTAAAGAGTAAAAAATTAGTTTACCCTTTTTTACACCCGATTAGTGATAGATTAAAAAAATTATAGAATTCATGATCGTGAGGAAAACAAGAGCTGTATTCCTACATTGTGTCTTTTCTTTTCTTTTTTTTAAAAAAAAAGTCCATCTTAAGTGAAATTGCATCATAAAAGTTTATGGTGAGATAATAATGTTACTTTAACACATAACTTATCAAAAGCATCTAATTATACATTATTTTAATTATGTTATAGTAATTTATTGTGATACTATCTAGTCAATATATTTACATTACTTTTTATTAGAGATTTTCCATTAATAAAAATTGGGGATAGCTATTATCACCGATTTCTTTTAGTGACCCTTGTTGTACTTCCTAACATGAGCTAAATCCTAGGATTTCCATTGTTATTTTATCCCTTTGATAGCTTTGATAAGATAGATATATATTTTGTAAATATATTGTGAATATATTGTGAATATATTTTATTCCTTTTTGGTGCCTTGCCGCCAAAGCTAAAGTTAGGGGTAGGGTTTGATTAGTGATTGGCTTCTCATGTATTTATGCACAGCTCGGTCGTGGTCTCATGAATGTAAAATATACAGACTTCATCTCTCTCCCTGCTTTCTCTTTGCATAATTTGTCATGGTATTAGAGCAGGTGCCGGATCTTGATTTGCCACCGTCCCCATTCGATTAAAATTATGTGTACATATTAGGCCTTTTAGTAGCCCACACGTGAGGGGACACGTCGAAGTATGAAAGTGGGTAATATCCCATATTGATAAAATTTAAAGAATATGAAAGTGGGTATTGTCCTACATTGATAGAATTAAGGGGCTTGAGCATATATATAAACTTGTGCGTTACTCTACCCATTGCTAGTTGGTTTTGGGATGGAGCCTCATTTGAGCTTATATGCATGACTCTTTGTTTAAGGCCCAATTGATATATAAAATTTAACATGGTATCAGATCCTTGAAGGCAGAAAGCCTAAATTCGTAAAATGATAAATTCATAACAAAAGCATTGAAGGAGGAAAGCGATGGGGAAGGATGGCGAGATCAAACCTAAAGAACCTAAACCAAAAGAATTCATTATTGATAGTCAATCACCGTATTTTCTACACCCATCTAATTCACTGGGAGCAATTATAACCACTATCAGGTTCATGAGAAGAACTATGGTTTATGAAAGCAAGTTGTAAGAATAGCTCTTAAAGCCAAAAATAAGCTCGCTTTCATTGATGGCAAATTGACCAAACCTGTGGTGAAAGATGGTGTCTATTCCACAGAAGCTGTTGCATGGGAGATGGTAAATTCCATGATCACATCGTGGATCATGAATGTCATAGACCCTAAGCTACACGCGAGTGTAGCCTATGTGGACTCCGTACAAAAGATGTGGGAAAATGCATAGAAAAGGTATTCGGTACCAAATGTGCCTAGAATACACAAACTAAAAGTCGTAATCGCTTCTTGCAAACAAGATGCATAGGAGATTATGGATTTCTTCTCAAAATTGATGAGCTTGTGGAGTGAGCTCGAAAATTACACAAAGGTGCCGACTTCCACATGTGGAGCAGCTGAGAAGATGGCAAAGATGTTGGACAATGAAAAAGTCCATCAGTTCTTGATGGATCTTGATGACGATGCATTTTATACAATTCAGAGTCAAATATTGGCTTTGGAACCACTACCATCACTTTATAAAATATTTAATATGGTTCAACAAGAGGAGAACCATAAGAGGGTAATATTTAGTCGAGATCAAAGGTATGATGTCGCTGTTACGTTTGCTGTCACACACGCAATGAAGTCATCTCGAGATCAGCAGGGAGAGAGGCCAGAGAGGCCCATTTGCAGCTGTTATGCTAAGGTTGGACACAAGGAGGTAGCATGTTATGTGCTGATTGGTACCCGCCTGGCTGGAACACCTGAGGTGGCACAGGTAGACGAAGTAGCGGCCGTGCGGACGAGGCAGTGGATGCACCAATCATGGCAGAGGGCGAAGTGCTGCATCAGGCCGAGAGGTTTCTTATGCAGCATAAGTTTAGGGGGAGCATCTCCCTCATCCAAATTCAGCATACGAAGGAGAGGGCAGTCGGCTGGCCATGCATGATTTTACGGCGAATCAGGTAAAATGGCTCCTGAGTCTAATTGAGGCTCCAATGCCAGGACTCGAAAAATTATCGAGTAAGAAAGCTTGGCTCTTTGATAATGGTGCATCATACCATATGATAGTTGACATAGAGTTGTCGAATAATGTCAGCAATATTGATCCAATACCCGTTGGATTGGCAAATGGGTCCATAACATATGCAACTAAAAGAGGCAACATTTTGAGTTAAACCTTGAGTTGGTCTTGTAAGATGTGCTTTATGTGCCAAGTTTGGATTGTAATTGATATCTATTGCTCAATTACTTGATGAAATTTATTGCATGGTAACTTTTACTAAAAAGCTTTGTATGGTACAGGACCTTACTATGAGCAACCTGATTGGAGTGGGTGAGCCTAGAAGAGGGGTCTTTATCTACAAGGAAGGTCCACGGGCAAGTATCCAAGTCAACAACGTTACCTCTCATGGGTTATGGCATCTTGGATTGGGTTATCTGTCAAGTCAGGCTCTTTCGAAAGTTTCTAGCAACATTCATATAGATACTAGTAGTAGAAATAAAATTGATTTTTGTGATGTGTCTACGTGCTAAACAAACCCGTATACCTTTTCCTATTAGTGAAAATAAAGCTTCAAGGTGTTTTGATCTTATACATTGTGATATATGGGAAGGATATTGTGTTAAAGCTTTTTGTGGTGCAAGCTATTTTCTTACAATTCTTGATGATGCTAGTAGAGGTATGTGGACTTATTTAATGCAAGGAAAAAGTGAGGCTTTACAATTGGTGAAAATTTTTCTATGATGGTTAATACGGCCAAAGTAAAAATCATAAGGAGTGATAATGGAAGAGAATTCACTTTGGGTCCTATGAAGAAATTTTATGGAGAACACAGGATCATGCACCAAACTAGTTGTGTAGACACACCTTAACAAAATGCAAGGGTTAAAAGGAAACAATGCCATGGTTTGAATGTTGCTAGAGCACTCCGATTTTGTATTAATCCATCTTTGGAATTTTAGGGGGAGTGTGTTTTAACAGCTGCATTTTTAATAAATAGAACACCTTCCTCAGTGTTAGATGGCAAAACACTCTATGACATATTATTTAATGCTAAACCTTCATGTGAGCATATTAGGATTTTTGGATGTTTGTGCTATGTCTATAATAATCAAAGGCCAAAGGAAAAATTTGGAGATTGAAGTAGAAGATGCCTTTTTATAGGGTATCCCCACGGAAACAAGGAGTAGCAAGTTTAAGATATAGAAACTGGGAATATTTTTGTAAGTAGGGATGTCATATTTCGTGAAGAGATTTTCCCATTTTCTGGAAGACAAATGGAAAAGGGCATCGATGAATAGAGCTATGATCACTATCCAACCATTCTTGATCGTGAGACTAGGCTGAATAGTGGAGAACAGCATGGGCTGCCCTAATCAGATTACCGCCGACAGGAGCAGGTCAGCAGAACATGGACCTTCTGCTTGTGAAGGCCCAGCAGGACCCGAGCCAAGCTGTAGTGATGGGATTGGTAGCCACACTACAGAAAGCCTAACCTAAGAAAGTGATGGGTCAATCGCTGGAAGAAGCCCAACCGAAGCAAGCATGGGTCATGATGAGCTGGATGATAGAGGTAGTGCTGGACATACAGTCACAGTTGAGGAGGTTGTGCCCACTGTTTCACTTGGGCCAGTGGAGGTTCTCCCACTAGNTTGGTTGGGCCAGAACACAACAACAGGACTCGAAAAGTCCCCCGTCATCTTCAAGGCTATATTTGCTACAAAACGTCCATCACCGAACCCTCGACTCCTGCTCCCACACTCCAAAAGGTTTCTTTAAGTAAGCCTTACTCCATTGCTAATTATGTTACTTGTGACAAATTTTCAGATGCGCATAAATGCTATTATTTGCTATAACAAAGATTGTGGAGCCCCAAATTTATCATGAAGCAGTAAGAGGTGAAAATTGGAGAGAAACCATGGCCAAGGAGATTGAAGCTTTGGAAGTAGACCACACTTGGGACATAGTAGACTTGCCTTAATTGTAAATGAGTCTACAAGGTAAAATACAAGGTTGATGGTAGCATAGAGCAATACAAGGCCCATTTAGTGATTCAAGGAGATAAGCAAGTGGAAGGATTTGACTTTACTAAAACTTTTGCACCCTTTACAAAGATGACAAGTGTATGGTGTTTTCTCGCTGTTGCAGCTGTAAGGGGGTGGGAATTGCATCAAATGGACATGAATAACACGTTCTATTATGATCTCAACGAGGAATTCTACATGACTTTACCTCCTCATTTCAAGTCTTCAAACTCCAACAAGGTGTGCAAACTTCAGAAGTCTCCATATGGTCCAAAGCAAGCTCCCTAGCAATGGTTTGCTAACTTTTCTGCTAAACTTCTTGAGTATGGGTTTGTTAGTTCATATGCAAACTATTCTTTGTTCACTTATCAAAAGAATGGTAAATTTATAGCATTGTTGGTCTATGTTGATGACTTCGTTCTCACTGGGAATGATAGTGATGCATGTTCAGCTTTCAAAGCTTATTTGCATAGCTACTTCCGCATTAAAGATTTGGGGCCACTCAAATATTTTGTAGCCATTGAAGTGGCTTGCAACTCACAAGGCCTCTTTTTGTCTCAACATAAGTACGCCTTGGAGATCGTTGAAGAATGTGGCTCGTTGGGCGCCAAACCTGCAGATTTTCCCATGGAAACCAATCACAAATTAGGTCTTGCTATGGGAAAGGTTCTAGATGATCCTACGCAGTGTAGGAGACTCATGGGACGCCTTATACTATTACTTGGCTTGAACTCTGCTATTCTTTCCACATTCTATCTCAGTTTATGCAAAATCCCCGGGAACAGCATATGACGGCTGCTGGGCATGTATTGCGTTATGTGAAAGGCAATCCTGGACAGGGGTTGCTCATGCATAGCAATTCAGATTTACAGCTTGTAGCATACTATGACTCAGACTAGAGAGCATTTCCCAACNNCAGACGA
>NCQT01116782.1:5084-20170 GCA_002740465.1 Stenocereus thurberi
TCCTCATCAGCAATCTCTAATGTTTCCCACTTATCGACCTAATACTCACGCTGAGCAAGAAAATCATTTAATTTTTAAAACACCTCCAAAAAAATTCATGCTTGAATTGAGGGAAATAGAAAACTGCCATAATTGCTTTTTTTTGTACTTTTTAACTTTTAACCATTTTCGTTCTCAATTCAAAGAACAATTAAATACTTCGTCAGACCTATCAGGAAAAGCCCAAAATTCAACGCTAATGCCTGTAGTGGCACCAAAAATTTTATAGATTGCAAGAGCACCGTCAAACTATAGTGAATTAAGGTCATCTCCTATTGCAACTAGGTCAAGAGGCCAGGCAATGTTCCCTTAGCACAAGCTAAAGAAATTCAAATTTCAAGTTGATAAAAGTCATGAAGATAAGAAAACAACAAGAAATATTTCAAATGGAAATAAACATCGAGGAAAATGCTTTAGCACATGATAAATCACTCAAAAACATTACACACCGATCGACCTAGGACAACCTAGTTTAAAGAAAGATAATCAAACCATCACTAGTCCCTTTGAAGTTATAGTCAAACGTCTAGAATCAACCAATCCCCCACTTTGGTGGCATTTAATCAATTTCACCCCATTAAGGGCTTGTTCTTTTCATTAGGTAATAGGGGTTGAAAAATGGGTGAAGTTACTTGAAATCGTTTGAAGTGACTATTTTTTTGTTGAAGTGGGTTGAAGTTGGTATATTTTTTACATGATGGGTAGAAGTTGGTTAAAATAATGGGTTGTAGTGGGTTAAAATATTGGGTTGGTTAAAATAGTGGGTTGAAGTTGATAGAAGTAGGTTGAAGTTGGTAGAAGCAGGTTGAAGTTGGTAATTTTTTAAAGTTCACGAAGTGAGTTGAAGTTGGTAAATTGAGATTTGCCAATGAAAAGAATAGGGCCTAGGGATAAGGATCATCACACGTGCTCTCTTAAATGGCAAATCTTTCTCAATTCAGACAAAGATGTTCGATTTTAGTTTTTTACTGCCAAGTTTCACCTTATAGCATGTAAGCTAACATGTAAAATAAAACAAGAACATGGTCAATCAACATGTCTACAAACCATAACTCCAAAATTGAATTTAACGTCAAATTAACATAAATTGAAATATTACAATGCAAATATTCAAAGCAATCACATCAACTACTTCAACAAAATCCTAGATCAAAAAATGAACTATAACATCATGATATTAAACATTTGATTACACTAAGATGATAAATCCAATAGCAGGGATAACATAACGAAAAATAATTTGCTAAGCCTAATGTGTGCCTGAATATGCCGATTCAAAATATGATCCCATTTCCTCTCGAATCCACTTATTCTACTTGTTCTCCCTCACTTTAAAATGGAGTCCAAGCCTAACTAGAAGGTGAAATGAGTGATGGATCGATTGATACTGCAGCATGCGTTATAACGTAAAAAAATAAGAAGGAAATCGGCAAAAGCCACACAGAAAACGATCAACTATGTAGAACCTAGCCAAAAACGGCCTGTGGGGTCCACAAAGATCAGCCTGTGGTAACCATCATGGCCTTCACCATCACTATGTGCAGCCTATGATGGGGTTTACCCTGCTGATTCTTAAAGGTTATTATCTAAGGTTAACTATGCTTGCCATCAAGGGTTGTCCATGCTATATACCTGACAAACCACGTTCCTTATGGTTTTTTGGCCAATTCTTATCGCCTGTATGACTATTTGCATAGTTTTCATCACTTTGGAGGGGCACTCAGGTTCTCTTACACTATTTTTAGAAAATATCATCATAGCTATACCTAAGTTAAAAACCAAAAAAAATGCATAGGAACACACAAGTGAGCATAATAAACCCCTAAATGTGACAATCAAACACCCACAAAAATATATACAAATGTGTCACTTATCACTTTCCCATGCTTAGACTTTTACTTGTCATCAATTAATCACGAGACAAAACCAACAAAGAAGGAGACATCTGAGGTCAAAAGCAAACCTCCTTAGAGCAAACAGCGTGTAACACATCACAAGCAAGGCCAACAATCAATGGCAACCCCCACAATACTTCTTAAATCAAATTGAAATCAGTAGAAGGTGAATGTTTTGAAAGAAGCATGAAACCACTAGATTCCAAACATAATCATCTCTAAAGAACCTCAAAACATGACATGGAAGAACAATGATAAGAGTTGAGGTAAATGGATCTATAGAGCCTCACTTTTGCAAAATGTCAATCACTCTTACTCATGTGTTTGAAGTACACAGTTTCATTGAAAACTCAATCCAAAGATGCCATCTACAATATACTAGTTAAGACTTACTAATTATCCACGACTAAAATGTGCACATGGCAACCAATAGGACTCTTAATATGTTGTAATAGGGCTCAAGGGTCAAGGGAATGAAGGGATAAATGTTTGGAGCATGTGGATTTAAGAGCGAAGTAGACTAAGCAGCAACCAATAATGGGCTAGTGAATAATAAAACTTGCTAACACCCACCCATATCCAACAATAGAATAAACACACACCCCATAAATCAAACGGGAAATGAGTTGATAAATAGAGAAACTAAGCTACGTATACGTCAGTTGTGCCAAGCACTTAACCACGTATTTTTTCCTATTTTCTACCTTTTTTTTAAAACTTGTTTTTAACCTTTTTCGCTTTTTCTTTTTTCAAAGATAAAAAGAAAAGAGAAGCTCAACTATTTGAAGGGATAGGACCTAAATGTCAACTCACAACCTACTGCACACATACACAATCTGAACAATAGAGGAACAAATTGGAATGTACAATCTGATCAATGCCTTAATAAAAAGCATAGAAAGCCATCGTAAGCACCACCAAAACAATGTACAGCATACATCAATTGATACTCCGTAAACTTCACTACAATGGAACCGATCACAACAAAGATAAATATAAGATAAAGGGGTTAGCAATAGGGATACAAGTGTAGCACAATTAGCTTGTAAAAGTCAAGAAATACCTCTATCATATGCACATGCAATTTTGAATTAAGATGTAGGAAAGTTGTGGAGATGCAATATGGAAAAGACACACACATGAAAAAATATGAGCTCGAATACAGTCATTATACCAAATAATACTGAAGATCTCATGGGATTTCTACTGCAATCTTATCTAGTTCATGGACTAGACCAGATAGATCAACATTAATGCTAGCGACTCAAGGAGTGACACAGTTCTTAATTAAGACAAGGGCTAAACACATGAGAAATATGTCACAAAACCTTATGAAAATTTAGCACCAAAGCAATTACACATCAAAAGTTAATCAAGCTCATGAATACCATCATATCTGGGAAATCCCATAAGAGAGTTATTAAGATTTTATTTACAAACCTTTATGCAAATTGTAATATGCAACACCTAAAATACAACATGCCACATAGACAAGGTAACATACAAAATGAACAAGGTAAAGAAACCTAAATATTCTTGAATGTTCTCCCCGCCCCATGATTAAACAAAGTATTATTGAAAGCAAAGAAAGTAAAGGAGAAGAGACAGAGGACTAGTGAAAGAGAATGATCTCATTACAGTAGGCACTAGGTGCAACAAACCTAAGGCCACCTGACAAAAGGCACAAAACACATCAGATGCTCCATTGGAACATTAAGACCTGCGCCACATCTTTGAATGCAATTAAGGGCCGCGAAAGCTTGCTTAGTGTTGCAACACAAGGCTCTCAAGCGTAAAAGAAAGAGAGCAATAAGACGACCACAACCAAGAATAGTAATGACTTCTTTAACAAATCAAATGCAATGGTAAAATCAAAAAAGAAATTAAAGAAAGTGCTCCACATGAGTTTTCCAAAGCCATCCATTAAATATAAATAGTGTGGGTTGAGGGGGGCCTCATAACCTCTAAAATAGCCTAGTCTCACAAACTAATAAACATTCCAACCAAGCATATCAAACACATTGTCCTTGTAACCTAGTTCGACGCTAGCATCACAAATCACCAAATTCTCGATATCCATACAATTGTAATACTAAGGGAAAGAAGAGGCTGGTGAACAAAGAAGGAAAATATTGGAATAATCAAGGAGGTTGCGAAAACTAACACTATCATCAAAACCAGGCCAGGAGACTCCTGAAGCACAAACTCGTTACATGACCGCTCCAGAGGAGTCACAACTAGATTGTGCACCTCATCGAAAGTATCTTTTAACTAAAAACATGCTTGAACAACATCAAACCTAGAAGTAGCCCTCAAAGGGTTATTTGCCTTAAGCCCTGTGCACTGAGCTAAAGGAAATGATGAATTAGGCAAGGTTAGGATGATATCAACACTGTCCTTAGGTGGTGTCAAGCCAAGTTGAGCAGAGCAAGTGCAATATAGACATGAATGTACGACACTGCTTAAAAACCTACAAATGTTACACCTAAAAGGGGCAAAATAGCATTTAGCATAGAATGCACAAAGTAGGGTAAGAATATCTAGAAATATGATTAACCTTCTCAAATTCAAATATCCCACACAATCCAGTCAAGCAAATACCATGTTCCATCAACACTTTTGCAAACAAAATCTCAGCACTCTAAAAGAGCACAAGTTTTACTATTCACACCCTTATCAATAATTTCTAATGTTTACCTGCTACCACATAATGTCCATGTTGAGTAAGAAAAGCATCTAGTTGTTTAAAGTAGCTCTAAATCAATTATGCTTGAAATGATGGAAATAGAAAATATCCATTAATTGTTTTTTTTTAAAAAATTTTAAACTTTTATTTTTCTTTTGTCTTTTTAAAGAAAAACAAAATTATTTGTCAAACCTATCATGGAAATCCCAATATATTGATAGTAATCCCCGATAGTGGCATCAAAAACTTCATAAGCCGCAAGCCTATAGTTGTGTTGTAGCAAATGAAGGTCCTCTCCCAGAAATACTAGGTCAACCTACTAGTTGTGTTCCCTTAACATAGATTAAGTGGATTCAGATTTAGAATCGATAAAAAAAAATTAATAGAAATAAGAGAATCATTACAACTGATTCAAATGGAAATAACCATCAATGTAAATGCTTAAAACATGATAAATTACTTAAGCACACTGCAGATCAATCAACCTAAGCCAACTTAGTTTAAGGATTGATAATCAAAGTGTTACTAATCTCTTTATAGTTGTAGTCAAATGCCTGGAATTAATCAATCCAGACTCACTAAGGGCAAAGATTATTATACATGCTCTCTCTAACGGTGAATATCTTTCTCGATAATTCACAGAAACATATTTGATCTTATTTTTTAAATTCCAAGCTTCACCTTACAGCATGTCACCTAACATGCAAAATGAAGCAAGGAGATGGCCAATCAACTTGAGTTCTCTTATCCAGTCTCGGCAGAATATCATCATCACCAAACCTGAGCATAAAAAAAGGCATAAATTCACGTACATAAGCATAAAATACCCCTAAAAGTGACAATCAAGCAACTACAATAACATATACAAATGTGATGCTTAGCCTTCCCCCATGCTTAAACCTTTACTTTCCCCCAAGTAGTCATTAGACAAAACTAACAAGCGGATCAAACACAAACCACTACAGAGCAGACAACCTATAGGACACCACAAACATGGTAATCAATGGAAAACTCCAAGTACTGCTAAAATCGATTCGCAATCTAGAGAAGGTGAATGTTTTCAAAGAGGCATTAGACCAAAAGTTTGACATCAACTATAATCATTACCAAGGAACGTCAAAGCATGACATGGGCAAGCGTAGAAAAGGGTAGAGCTCGATGGATTGGGGGGACCTCACTTCTAGAGATGTGGATCAGTCTTGCTCATGCATTTGCAACTTGGTTTCACTTAGGGCTCAATACGAAGATGCCATCTATGATATGGTTGCTAAGACTCTCTAATTCTCCATCACTAGAATGGAACATGTATACAATGATCAAGAGGACTTTTAATGGGTTGTAATCTGGCTTAGGGGTGAAGGACAGAGGTGAATAATTGTTTTGGGACATGTAAATCTAATAGCTAACGTGGTTGTAAGATTCTTGAGAGAGAACATTTTTGCTAGGTAAGGAATGCCTAGAACAATCATGAGTTATCAAGCAACCCATGTCGACAATAGGTCTCTTAATGCACTACCTAAGTGGTATTCCGTTCCCCACCGTCTTACAAACCCCTTACCATCCCCACACAAATGGTTAAGTATAGGTGTCTAATCGGCAAATAAAATAAATCCTCGAAAAGAGCGTGAATAGGAATAAGAAGGATCGGGCGAATAAGTTGATAGATGCACTATAGGCCTGTCAGACGACCTTTAAAACCCCCCTAGGCAAGTTACCTTGTAGGGTGGTTTTCAGGCATCTATGCCGCTTTCCCTTTGAGCTTGACTATCCGGCTTGGTGGGTAGTTCAATACCTTAACTTTGACTTGACAACTACCAGCGAGAAAACGAAACTTAGTTTGAATGAGTTGGAAGAAATTAGGCGAGATGCATATCATAACACCCGTTTCAGCAAAAAGCAAGCTAAAATCTTTGATGGTAAATTCACATATAGAAAATAATTCTCTCACATCTAAAAAGTGCTCCTGTATGACCCCCGCCTTCTTCTTTTCCTAGGGAAATTAAGGTCTAAGTGGATTAGTCCCTAGGTTGTGGTGAAGGCATTCCCTAACGGGGCGATTGAAATTAGGGATACACCAAAGATTAGATATTCAAGGTGAATGGGTAGATTGAAGCCCTTATTAGAATTACCTACTGTGGAGGACGTTGATTGTCTTCTGCTCAATGAATCTCTTCCCTTAAAGTAGTCATGCTTTCAAATCTTTATATGATTTTGCATAGTGTATATAGGTGTGCTGAGATTTTGAAAAGAAAAGAAAAAAAAAACAGAAAATGTCAAGAAAAATTTTAAAAATACATTCAAAAAGAGAGAAAAAAAGAAGGCAACAGAATAAATTGAGTGAGAGAGGAAAGGAAAGAGAGAAGATCCAAGAAGGAAAAAGGGGAAAAAAATGAGTGAGATGAAAAGAGTTCAAAGCGAGAAGAACCAAAACAAAGAGGTGATGGACAAAGATCTGGCATGGTGCACCGTTGCCAAGGGGCACACACATGCTAGATCAGAATTTTTAGATTGGTAACCAAAGAATTAGCATGGGGAGTGCCACTTCCAATTACTCTAAGCCTTTTCTCTTCATTTCTTCATCTTCTTCCTCCCCAATTTCTTACTGTATACGACTCTCCCTCTCTCTAACCCTTACTTCCCCTCTCACTCTCCAGTTAAGTACTTATGAAATTCCTTAAATTTTTCATAAATTTCACAACTTCATCCATAATCTTCCCATTTCCACCACAATCTCTCTCGAGTCTACCATCTTTCATGCCCAGCCCACTCACTTTCTCTCTCTTAAATCCTAACCTCTATTATTGAGGTTGAAGGTTGTAGAGAAAGAAAGCTTGATTTTGCACTCAATTTGGCGAAATGGGCAAGAAACGAGTCAGTGAATCCTCCAAGACTCCTTTGTTACCAAAGAAATCTTCTAAGGCCTCTTCATCTTCCCAAGCACTTTCAAAAAAGAAACGTACCAAAGATGCTTATCCCTTGATTCTTCTTCCTAACACTAGGGGTTTGATTTTTGTGAATGAAGAACACAGGTTGAAATATGAGACTTTGAGTGCTAGGAAAACTGGTGAACAAAACTTTTTGTATGTTGTTTCTTTAAGCGCATTAGGAATGCTTGATGATCTCAGTACTTCACTTAGCAATTTGGGTTGGACTTTTGAGCCCTTTGAATGTTGATTGGGCTAAGTCATATAGGGGTCTAGAGGTCCTCATTTCATTTCGAATGCTTAATACGGACCATAAAATGAGTTTAAATGAGTTCAATGGGTTACCTTACCTTCTGGTTTCTCTGAATTCATTTAGGAATGTTCCGAGTAGCTGGCGCCCCGACCCTATTTCGTTAAGAATCACATTCTCCAAATGCAAATTGTACACTGACAGGTTTAGTCAATTATCTATTTATGACCCTAGGCGAGCTAAAGCCACTGACATCTGCATTGTCAATATCCATTATCTCTACAACGTTTAATGGCTAATATAATATTTTAGCATAATGATAGCTAAAATGTGTGTAGAAAAGTGGAGTTGTTCCTCATATGGTGTGGTTTGACGAGCACCTGTACGGATCTTGGGGCCTTCATTATCTGCCACTAAGTTGAAGTGACCAAGATCACTCATGAGAATGTATCGATGTGGAAGGCACCATCTCTACAATTGCCCAATCCTTTGTCCATAGGGGGGAAATTTAACACTCTTGGGGCTCAATTTCTGGGCAGGAGGCTTTATATAGCCACCTTAGCTCACATGACCATAATCAACACAAATGGAGACACCAACAAATATCCACCACACCAGAAACAAGTATTATTCACCTTCCTTGATGTGGCCCAAACCACCATTCCCAACAAAAGAAATTAGAATTATGATAGAATCATTGCGAGAGAAGTTGTGTTGCCACGAGATGGGGATGAAGATGATGGGGGCAATGAGGAAAAAAGTGGGAGTGATGAGGATGAAGGCAAAGAAGAGGAGCATGAGGCCCACCAATCCAAGGGGGCCAAAAGGTGAGGATGATCCAACACGACAAACCCAACCTGAATTAGAAACCCAACAACCTTTCTTTAAGATGGGAAGGCCGTCTACCATGCATCAAATGGCATTTCACTCCACTTTCCTTCAATCTTTCTCCAAGTGAAGGTAGCCGATCTTCGAGAAGGTTATAGTGAGGTACGTCATCATATTCATCAATGACACGACATATGCATTCTATTGTAGAGGGGGTGATGTATTTTAGAGAGTCCATGGAGCACCAAGAGGAAATGGAGATGAGGTGAATTCGACGAGAGGAGGAGCGAGCCACAATAGAGGGCCAAGAGTATAAGGAAAGGAGATGGATGAATGAGTTTCGACGACAATAATCTGAGGCCATCCGATAATTAGAGAAGCGGTTCCATCCTTTCCCAGGTGAGCAAGAGAGCTTGTCGATGTTCATGCCATTTCAACTGTATTTTTTACCTCCACCTGGGCCCAATGGGGCTTAGTGACTGTGAGTTATATCCCCTACCCCTCCCTTACTCTTCATTGCATATTATATTTTGAGAGGAATCATTGAATATAGATATTTATTTGGGAGGTATCACATTTAGTTTAGGTGATCACGTGTCTGCTAATTTTCTCTCCCCCTCCCTTATTTTTGGTATGTTGGTTGTGACGGCCATATGAGAGGACATTTGGTTCTGATTCGCAGAATGATTGTGATGATGTCTGGATGTTGTGATGGTGTAATCCATGTGTGGTGGATTTAAGTGCATGTTTAACAGATTTTGAAGAGGATGGCAATGTATATAGTTGCATTTAGAGTAGCCATGCATCTACATTGTAGAATGACTCCATGCTTAACCACTTATGTACTTCTTCAAGATATTGCTCGTTCTTCCTTTATGTGTATACACTTTCTTTTTTCTTTTTCTCTTTTTCTTTCCCTTTTCTTTTCCTTGTTCGAACGTCTTAGTTTCCACAATGAGGACATTATGCATATAAGTATAGGGGTGATAGAAGCCTTCTCCCATAATTTTTAAAAAAGAAAAAAAGAGAGAGAGAAATGTTTTTTCGAAAACTTAAAAAGATTTTCCATTATTTTGCAAATAGGGAGTTTTAGGGGGAAAATGTGTGACTTTAGTTGATAATGACCTCTTTTTGCTTTGGATTCGAATAGCATATAGCTAGGGTGTATATGATGGATAGAAGATCCAAATTCTTGACAATACATGATTAGTTTGACCTAGTAGATGAGAGTAGGCATTGTAGGTGGACCAGTGTAGTTTTTTTTTAGCCTAATTAGATTGCTTCATCACATGCGGTTTCCTATTTCCTTTCATGAGAGACTCACTTAAAATTGTCACTCTCTAGAATTTGATCTAATTCTATTTAAAACCATATATTGCATTTGTATGGTTGATGAGTGGAGAAATGCATTTTTTGTGCATGATTGTAGCCACATTAGCCAAAAAGCATCTCTTGTGCATAATTGTATCTCTTGTTAACCCTTTAAGCCTTACCTATCGGTATTCTTGTTGTGACCTGCTCTATTAGCCTTTGGCCTTGAACATCGTCTCCACCTAAGCAAGACTAATGAGACATTTGAAAATGATGCGAGGGAGTGCGTATTTGATGTGGTATATTAAAAGGAAGAGTAAAATATGGGAATTGACTTGAGACCTTGCAAAGTTCAGAATGAGTTATTTGGATGAAAACCTTCTTGCGGAGTGTCCTTTGTTTTGAAAGAAAAATGAAAAAAGGGGGGGGAATGATAAAGTACAACAAAGCAAAAATAAGAAGCTTTGTTTTGAAAAAGAAAAAGAAGAAAAGAGAAAAGAAAAGAAGAACAGGAAATAAAAGTCTTGGCATTGATGGTTTATGCTATACCATAAATTATGACATTTTATATCCTTATATTTTCTAATAATTGCTCAAAATAAATTATTAAATTAGAGATTCAATGTTGTTTTTGTCATTTTGTAGGAATTGAAAAAAACTTGAGAAAATAATGAAATGCTGAAGAAAAGCTTGGATCAAGCTAAAAAAGAACAAATGAAGCAGCCCAGGCCCAGTCCACAAGGACTGTTCGTGTGGCTAGCTTGCTCTCCGTTTCTCCCGTTGGGCTAGGCCCAGTATGCTTTTTTTCCCCTTTTCCCGGTCCAGTCTGTGACTCAAGCCCGATCCGCTCTTTCACTTAAGCTGTTACGTGCGTTTCACATGACCAAAACCCCCCATCTCCCTTTCTTCTTCCTAGGAACCCGACGGTCGCAGCAAGCCCAGAAGAAATAGAATAGGGGCCTTTTGCCGCCTTCTTCCTCCACCATAACCGCACTTCTGCTCTTCTTCTCTCTCCTCCATCATTCATCACCATTCACAACCATCATCAAGCCAGCCGTAACCCATCCCCTTGACCCTTCTTCACCCTCAGCAAGTCTAAAACCAGAGAACCTGAAAAGTCAAAACAGAGCATCTCTTCATCTTCATCCGTCATTAGCACCGTGATTAATGGGACAGTTTCAGGCAATTATTTTGGGGGCAAAAAATGGGGTTCTAGCTGAGTTTTTATGGAGGTCAAAGCATATTAGGGGTTTTTTTTGAGTTTAGCTTTTTGTCCTTCTCCAATTTCACAGCTTAGGTTTCCTGATTCAATAGTAATTGTTTGTCCTTTCGACTTAGTTAAATTCGAGTAGCACTTTTAGTATCATGTTGAAGTTTTGAATGACTGACTCAGACCTATGGTTTGGAATGTTATAGGTATTCCCTTTATGCCATCGTTAAACCTTTGTAATTCAAGTTTGCAGTTGACATTGCAGACATTGAAGTTTGGCCCATTATTCTCATGTTTGGCTGAACCTTAATTTCGTATTAACCTTTGGTAAATCAGTACTTTGGATCTGTTCATGCTAGTTTGGTTGGGTTGAGCAGTATTTACATTTTGGGATTAATAGTTTCGCTTGTTTGAAAATCCAAATTTTTGGTCGTTAACTTCTATTAATTAGCATTGCCTATGTGGATGTTGAGCTTAGAATGTCTATTTTGTTAGGCATTAAAATTGCAATCGTGGCATGTGTGTTTGTTTTCTTGTACGCTACTTTTAACTTACATAATACAAGTTTAGTTAGAATTTTAGTAACCTAATTTCACAACGCATCTCTGAGGATTGGCACTCATAAGTATTACAACGATCACAATAGTTTATAAGATATCTAGTACTCAAGTCATCGTTTCAGGTTGTGAGTTAGGGCGTGATTGTAAGGGATGTGTATTGATGTGGTGAATGTGATAACTCATTAGTGTGGCTACTTAACTCCTCATCCCCAAAAATTAATCCCTTCCTCAACCTTTAGCCTAGCCCCATTACAATCTTCAAAAAGTCCTCTTGATCATCAAAGTGCATGTGCAACTATGTGGTGAAGAATGAGAAGTAGGCCAAACTTATGTTAGAGTGCATTTTTGGTGTTGAGCATGAGAGCATCCATGTCATTAAATTAAACACTTGAGAGGAGAGTACATGACATAAAATGAGTTAACTATCACTTACGCCTCATTAAAAAGAGTTAGAATGAAAGCATGGTTTCCATTTAGGGGGCTAACAACCTTAATTGTGCATCGTATGCATGTGTTGTGTGACTCTTGGTGATTAGGGTGAGCTGTGACTTAAGGAATTCATGATTACTCCTTTTGATGTTGCTTTGCAAAGATTTGTGAAAAAGCCAAAAAGATTTTTCCCTTTTTCCCCTCTCTTTCCCTTGTTCTTCTTCAAAGACTTGTGGGTTTCTCTTCCTTAAAACCACACAAGACTGAACCGTCCGCTTGGGGGGCCAAGGGGTTGTAAGGGCTTGTTGCATATGGAAAATACAACCATCACACCTACAAAAAGGTAATTTCCTCATGTTTTACTCGAGGATGAGCAAAATCTAAGTGTGGGGGTATTTGTTCGGTTCTTAACCAAGCAAAGTTTTGACCTGCATGATAATAGATTTTAGGTCACAAATAACTGGCGTTTTATGTTTTAGTTATAAATGAGAGAAAAAACCCATTTGGAGCAAAGCCTAACCCATCTTGAAGCCTAGCCAAGAGGGAGTGTCAAATCTAGCAAGGGAGTTTTAAATCCAGCAAAGGCATGCCACGGAATAGGGCAAAAAAAGATGCTTGGACAGAAATCCAGCCTGGGGGCATCGTGCCATGTGGCATGACCGTACCCCCCTCTACTTTCCCTTTTTGTTTTTAAGTGATGATGTAAGGGCTTTAAAAGGCAATTTTGGCATTTTTAGGGTGGCTTCATTTTTAGCTGTTATTTTATCTCTCCAGCTTAGTTTTGTAAACTCTCTTACGTCCATTAATGAGAACCTTGAAAGTTTAAGCCTTCGATTAAATTTATTGCAAATTTCTTGTTCCCCTTCTCATTATCATATAATCTCATCTTCTCTCTCCTAAATTCCCCCAAAGACTTTACTTTTAAGCATCCTTAATCCTCTCAAAATATGGATTTGGTGTATTGGGGGTTATGAGGAGATTTAAGTTTTAATCCCAAACGATATGAGACCTAAATCCACTTCTTAAAACTCAATCCCTTGATCCCCCTTTTCTGTTTTGATAATCAACACCATTAGGTCAGACTAAGTTCTTGCAAACTTGAAAAATCATGGCTAAAGGAGAAAATCAATGGCTTTAGTGCTTGACCTTGGTCATTAATGGTTATAAAAGCATGGGCAATCTTTTATTTCTTAGCTTTTTTATTGCACTAGTTAGGGTTAGTAGTAGCTTAGTTTAGGTTCTTTCTTTTTGGGGTTATCCTTTAAGGAATGTTGGTGTACTGTTCGTGGCCATGTCATGCCATGGGCCTTGTCGTGGCCTGATCACCTCATTTTTATATGCTATGTGTTCTTCAATGTGTGTAGAGAATGATAGTTAGGTTAGGTTAGTGTTCATTGTTATTATTCGCTCGGAGTTTCATTACAAGAAAAAGTACATTAAGTTTTCATGTTATAATAGGTCATTGTCAATAAATTGAAACCACAACCTCGATTGAGCCAATCTTAAGCTCATCACAAATCAACCCTAAGAATGACTTTTAACCATTTCTCACCACCAAACAATACTGTCAACAAGAAGTAGTAGGCGCACAAAAAAGGGGTCTTATATATTTAGTCCTTGATAACTATAATAATAAGTTATTATGATTTTTTTTTTTTCATATTTCTCAAGGTAAGTGTATGAGAGTCGTACCATTTGGTTAGTGTTATGGGAAGAGTTTTATGAGGGTCAAACCTTATGAAGTAAGATAACAACAAGATCTTATTTTGATAATTTCCCTATTTCTCGAACAAAATATATGAACTCTTACTATGTGTTTGGTATTTTTGCCCCATATATGATAGCCTTAGTATTGAGTTAGTGTTCTTGTAATTGATGCATCTGGGCTATATATCCCCTTCCTCCTTTAATTTTTGATTTTTCTTGTCATTGTCTTCTTCTAAATTAGGTAATTATGTTTTAGAATGGATAGGTGACACGGCATGAAATTCATCACCGTTCTACATTTATCTAAACACTCACAACTAAGTGTGGCAATAAAAATAGTGGAGTTAAGTGCTGAGAATTGGCCCTACGCATAATAAGAGTAGGAAAACATACCTGCTCCTATAAGGGTGGGAGTTTGCTATGGGCTTATATCCACACATATTAAGTGTGGCGGTTATGTCTCCTTAATTGTGGTTTACTACCACCCTTAATAAGCATGGAAGCCTAATACATATTTCAGCAAACTTAAGGGGTGCGACTTAGTTCACTATTTTCATTTAGCCACTTCCGTAAACGCTTCCCTCTCCTCATATCCCTCTTCAACACATATCCCTCTCTTCATCAACTCTACGCAGATCTTCTCAGTAAAATTAGGGTTTTTGTAATTGTAAAGCAACCATTGAATTGATCGAATCAAAGCAATTATCGGCATAAAGTAAGGTTAATCTAGGTCAACCGCAGTGAATTGCGGTTAATTTTGTAACAATCGTTATTGAATCTCAGTGAAGGAGCACGCAAGAAGTCAACAGCAGTCAATCTCTATTCTTTGCATCTTAAAGGTTTTCTCTCGATCTCTCCCTCTCCTTTTCCCTCTTCCTCCCTTTCTCTCAAAGTCTCTATTATCTTCTTAGTGTCGTGATAGGTTCATGGTGATGATTATGTATTTGTTTTGCTTTTACAAGTCTGAGAGCCTTTGAATTTCTGTATTTTTTTTTTGTAAATTGAACAAGCATTTGTTGCATGTTGAGTTGTATTTTACACATGAAGATGTTTGAATTACGGGCCTATCCTTTTTCTAGTTCTACATGGTGTTCATTTAACTTGCTGTTATATGGGTGATTTTCAAAGAAAAAGATTCAGTACAAAGAACAGAGTGGGTCTATAATGTGCACCAAATCACTTGTTATCATTTTAAAGAGGAGTCCAAAAGCATATCAATGCTGATTATGTATTGTTATTGATGTGTC
>NCQT01116938.1:0-12208 GCA_002740465.1 Stenocereus thurberi
CATCAGTCATTATATTTTCTCTCGTACTGGATGTTGGAATATGTTGGCTTCATATCTGAATCTGCTAGCTATTTGAAAGAGCATAAGTCAGGTTTGTTATTTTTAAGGTCTACTATCGTGATGCCAAGCTTATGTTGATAAAGAAGAATAGTGTTAGGTACGGAGCAAGGGGTTGGAGGGACTTGATGATACTGCATCATATTATTTGTATTACAAGAATATGAGAATGAGACACGTATAGACGATGTTGTCTCTTGTCTCCAACCTACTGACTTTATCAGGGGCTGGTTGTCGGCAGAAGTTGGTCGTTTGTTATTCTCACTAATTCAAGGCTCTTGTTTTTGGCATGAATCAATTGCTTTAGAACCCTCTTGATCCTTCTCGTGTAAGTGCTAACTAGTGAAAGAAAGGAAACAAAGCTCAAGACTTGTGTCTGAAAGGATGCAGAATGAAGGATAAATCTACATATCTAGAGCATTTGTGAAGGGCAATATGAGAAAGCAGTCACAGGGGTTAGGCATAAAAAGGGAGATGAAATTGTCACTATAGTCTAGATGCAATAGTCAATAAGAAATATGTTTTAAAAAGGAAAGAAGAAAGGCTAATGAAATTAATATTCAAGCCAATAAATTGTTGCTCCTTAAATTCAAAAACAAAATTGCTGTATTAACTAAAGTCGTCACTGCTGCTGCCACGACAGTAATCACTTTCGCTTGCCTGATCTCACAATTATTTATCTTACTATTTGCCATAATGCATAGAACCAACAGTTTCTCACTGCAATAAAGTATGGGTGCACAATGCTATGGTACACTTAGGACAACGATATAAATTGTATACAAAAGTAAAGAATTAGTAAAAGCAACTAAAGCTTCTATCTCTAGGGATGATATCAAGTCTTCGCATGTTTGGTTTTCATAAGATAATGTTTTGTTTTCATAATACATGTTTGTTTCTTTCCATTAAAGTATTCATTGCAAATAAAAATCTTATATATTCTTTTTCGGAGGTTAGAAGGCAAAAATATTGATGTAGGCAAGATATCATTTTTAGGTCATGTGCACACATAGGGTACATGCTAATTATGTCCTATATCCTTCAACGTAAAAATCCAGAAGACAAATGTCTAAAAACAAAAGTAGCTAATGAAAACAACTAAACCATTTTAATTAAGTAGAAGGGAACAAATCCAATTAATCGTAATTTTTCTTACTTCTATAACCTACAATAGTCACCTCGTAAATAATTCGAATGACTGGAAAGAAAAGGAACATTTACAATTCCTTTAAAGTTCCCCAAAATTAAGGTGTTGGATATCCCCCAAATTTCAAAGCCTAGACTAAGGTACCTTTGAATCTCTCTGCATTAATGGTGACATTTTGTCCATCAATATATACAGGCTACAGCTCTAGCAGCCGTATAATCCATGTACAATGCAGTGGTCTCATTATAAATGATTCAATCATCTGGACCATACACAGCATGCAACAAGCTTTCTTTGGGCTCAATCTTGTACTTCACGTACTTCAATCCCATGTTGTGAGCTGGAAGAGCATAGTAGTTCTCTGCGGCCCAGTCAAGGGATAATAGCACAACTTGGACCACAATGGACCCACTTCAAAGAAACACCTCGTTTGTTAACCTAAACCTATGGGCACCCAATAAGACCTTATACGAACAACTGCGGCAAAGTGGTCTAAGTATATGGTCTCATTGGCCCAAGCCCGACCCACTTTAAAGCCTAAATCTTCTAGCAACTTGATAAGTTCATTTTCATTGAGGATGACTCTTGTTTGTTGGTGTGATAATAGGAGTCTAGGCATTGCTTTGGGTGTGAATGGGCCATCTATAGTCATATTGTAAGCATCCCCTATGAAATGCCTGAATTTTGACATGTTGTGACCTTCTGGCACATCTAAGGTGTTTAGTGCTATATTGTCACGGCACCTGTAAAACAAAGGTCAATGTGGTTATGCCACTATCTCAACAATGGAAACTCAAAGTACCAAAACTCTATGAACCTAACCTTTTTATTTATGATGAAAAACTCCAAGTGACTTAAACAATAAGGTATTCGTTGTTCGATGCAAAGGCTACTTCTATCTTAGTCTCTATTAGCAAGTGCTCGTAGTATAATTGATAAATTTTTTGAAAATTGTTAACAAATATCAAGATTTAAATCCTATTTATATCGACTTATACATCTAACTATCTTTTTCCTTGCATTCATTAAAAAAAAAAAAAAACCTTGCGCCCAACTCCAAGTTGCATTATATGCTACTTATGCACGACTCCAAGCTATGTTGTATATTATTTGTTCTTATTATCTTGGTTCAAAAGAGTAACATTTAGATACATTTGAAATACTTTATAAAAAGACAAATTTAGGAGGGTGATTTAATTTATCTGAGACCCATTGCCAGCACCTATGAGTTAATGAACTCTTCCATGAGTATCACTATTCATAACCTCAAAGGACGATAATTTCTTCAATATGTTCTTATACTTATCGACCCAACAAGCTCCATCGTCAGTGATCACAAATTCCACTTAGTTTTCAAAATTCCTAGATGTGATGTACAATGGGATTATAATCTTATTCAACTCATGAAGTATATTCCCTATAAATCCCCCACTCGAGAAGACGTTTACGGGAAATTCGTGCTTAACCTCACAAGAAATGTTACTGATATTCTAGTGGTTTCCAAGGAGTATTTGTATAGGTGTGATCTTTTACATGGTTGTCTAATCATTCCTCCTCACGTGTGGTTTGATTGTGAGGTTCTTCGGTACTTGATCAGATGGTACGTAGACAATTAAGGGCTTGGTAGATGTTATGATTAAAAACTCTAGATAGTAGATGCATGAAATTCCAATTGTTTGAGTTGGGTCAAATTTTTCCTAGTTGTATCACAAAAACACAAAAATTTGGTGGCATGGATTAAACTTTCACATAACAACAAATATTATCTGTGCATTATATTACAAATTATGATTAATCTATAGGTTAGAGTACATATGTATATACTCCCATGCATATATATAGTAAATATTTTGTATTTTCTAGGAGACAATTTTGTTATTCGATCAACATTACCTCCAACAAGTCTTCTTAAATGGAGCTTTGTATTCTCACTTCCTTTTGCTGCATTGCTATCTTCTCTCCCCTAAAGGTCATGAATCACTTCATTTTGAACCACATCTGAATAGTCCAAGTTAACTTGTACTGATATCGACATAATGCGGTTACTTTGCGGGAAAGTATAATAGAATAGTGCAATATATAGTTAAATGGAACCTTTATTCATAACAACAATGCATACGACATCTAAATTATCAAAAGACATCATACTGTATGAACTCCAAGAAGTACTTGGCAAGATGAAGTAAAGCTATAATGCTCCCCCAAACAAAACAAAGTTTTTGCTTTAATTCCAAATTTAAATTAAATCCACACTAGAAGAATCTCTCTTCAACAGGAGTATATGGGGTCAAATGTAGCAGTCTACACCTTAGGTTTTAGTCGTGTACCTGATAATGACAATGTTGTTATTGAGAATACTTACTTGAATCAAAGGTAGGAACACTCATTTGGGAAAATGACTCTTGAGGCCAAGGCAGCAACATGAGAAAAATTGCAGAAGGAACCCCAGCACTTGTTGTTTGTTGTCTACTTGGCTCCTCTTTAATCTCCATGATATGATGTTCTACTTCTTCCGAATCCCAAAAACTAGCTCTAATTACCTGCAAAGCTCCCTAATCTCAGATCCATGTACTAAACTCCTTCAAGCCCTTCTCCCATTACTAATCCCACTCGCCTTAGCTTAATTCCATAAAAATCATCCTCAAATTATGCTAAGAAACAACTGTGAGATACATTTTCTATTCATAAGTGTTATAGTATAAATTTATTTCTGGATCTTCAATCGTCATCTTAAGCTTTTTGTAATAACCCAACCCTAAATCATGTTTATTTATTTAATTAAGTCATATTATTAATTTTTTCACATTTATTTGTCTAATTTAATCATCCTAGTTGGGAGAATTCATTTTGGGACCCAATTTGTAATTCGAGTTTCATTTACGGTAACAATTTGGGGTGAACCGATATTAGATCCCGGTAAATATGATTCCGTGATTAAATTGTTTTTCATAATGTCATAAAATTTTAATTTTTAACCATGCAAAAAAATTTGGGCCCAAATTCATTAAGTTTGGCCCAATTCATTTTGGGTTCAAATTTTGGCCCAAAAATTTTGGTGTGATTAAATTAAGTTAATTATCATTATTTGTACCAAATTTTAATTAGCAAAAAGATATTTTGGAGAGGGATAAAACTCAGCCAAGTAATTTGATAAAGCTTGGAATCTTTTTCAACCAAATAAAAACACCAAGCTTTCTTCTTCTTCCTCTCTCTCTACCCCATAGCCAGCCCTATTGCTGCCACCACTACCACCTGCTGCCGCCACCAGCTACTGCCTCTGGCTACCATTAGCCACCAGCCAGCACCCCATCAGCCATGAACCACAACTCTCACAAACACCAAACACCACCTCTATCTGTATATACTTGATCTTAAGTGAGGCAAATCTTAATTCTAACCCTATTTAATTTTGGATTTTTATGTTGGATTTGATCATGGATCATGTTATCTTGATACAAATAAGTGTTATTTTGATATTTTAATTGATTGGATAAGCTTGAAGTATGCTAGGGTTTAGGGGTGTCCAAGATCAAGGAAGCTTAAGTTAAAGTGTTGGATTTTGATTGTTTTATCTTTGACTTGGTAATCTTTAAACCTATTGATGATGATGGTAGGTTAGGTGGGATTTTTCATCAAGCGGTGAATTATGGAAATCCACCAATTGATTTAAAAGTAGTTCATTTGCTCATTTATGCAAGCAAAGGTGATTATGGGTGCGTTTAGAGTGATTTTGTAAAGAGAGGAATTAAAGGACATATGTAAAGATAATTATGGAGTATTTTGAGGTGAAATGGATTTGTAAGTGATGAGAAGGAACAAGATTTATTAGATGATTTTAAGGAATGACTTTAGATGGAGATTTATGTGAAAAGAAATGGGAAAGCAAAAGCAGTGTGGCTATGAACTGCCAGAAAACAGAGGCCACTTTGTCAATAAATTCATAATGATCGGCCCATCTAAAGATTATGATTTTTGGTGAGTAGATATATCAGTGAGTTATCTTTCAAATGTATTTTGAATCACTTCATTCCGAGCTGTATGAGAAATGTTATGGCCATTTTTTTAAAACTGAGCTAGACAAATGGAAGCTGTACGCAGTTGTATTCTAACCCAATTTTAAGAATCCTGTTGTGGTAATTATTTTTTACACTATGAATGAATGTTCTGAGAGACTTTTTAAGCTTTTTATATTAGGGTTTTATAGCTCGATTGGATGCCAGAAGTGAAAGATATGGATTTTCTAAGGTAAACCTTCAAACGGTAACACAAGGGAAGAAAGAAATCATGGGATCTGAAAATATTGCAAATAAATTACAAAGTTTAGTGAGTTCAATAACTTTCATTTTAGATAAGATTACTCGGGTTGGAAAATCGAGTTAAATGGGTATGAGAATGACATTAGAGAAGTAAAGAGGGTAATGACACAAGCTAAGGTTATATGGGCTTTCCTGAACCTCACAAGACCCCTCTTGCTATTAAACCTTCTATTATTCATTTTAGAAACATCAAAAACCCATATTCCATTTGTATTCATTAAAATACTTCCATTATCACCTCAATTATTTCATTTTGGTCTATTTTGCTTCCATTTGTTGTACTTTGAGTTGAATGACCCTAACTTTTTTTTTAAATCATTTTAGTATAACTTATCTTATGTTGAACTGTTTGAATTGTGGATTTCCTTTTAATTAATCAATTTTCATGAAGTTACAAATTATGGGAGTGAAAGTTGTTTACTAACTGCATTTACCTATAACTACATTTCTTAAGCAGAAATGGGGCCTGGTCTATCGTTTTTATTGTGCATAAGTATTATAAGTGAGATTGCATTTTAAAGATTTCAGGTACATTCATTGCCTATATCTTTAGAAATCTGCATGTATTTATTAAAATGATAATGTTTTCGTAAGTGCATTAATGAATCAGTTTAATTAATGATTTGTCATGTAATTAGTGACCCCATCAGTTATCAGTTACAGGACATTGCCCTTCAGTTATTCATGCGGCATTAAGCCAGGTCCCTTGATCGGCTTGGCAGGTGTACACCTATCCATAGATCGTAACAGTATCAAGAGATTCACTATCAGATAATAATTAGCAATTACAGTTTACATTCATCTCATTTACTATTTTTGCTTTAGCTGAAAAGTAATTGCAAAGCGGGAGCCTAATCAATTTATGTGGAGGTCTTTTATCAATACAGAAATGCATGTACTGAGCTTCGGCTCATAGTTCGAAATGTTTTTCATGTTTTGCTTTAGGTAAATGCTGAGTAAATCTCCCTCATACTAGCAAATCAGTTGAAGAAAATAAATTGAGTAAGAGAATCTGGATGGACCAGCTGTGACATAGTACATGCATATTTTGAAACTATATTTTGAAATCTTTAGTGGATGGAGGTGTAGATTGTATGGTGAATTGTGTTTACTGTGGTGTATAAATCTTATATTAGTTAGCAATTAACTGTATATGGTTTGATCATGTATGAATGTGTATGGTTGAAGCTATGTCAAAATATGTTATTTCTAGTACTCATGCTTCAATCTTCGTCCTTTTGGACGGCGGTAATGCCTCGATCATTGGTTTTATCAGTTGAAATTGAGGAAATTAGAATAGTGATTGCAAACAATGGAACATGGTTAATTTGGGGGCATTACAAATTTGGTATCAAAGCCAGGTTTGATCTTCCTTGATGGAACATAGAGTATAGAGAGTGGAGTTAGTTGGTTCACAAGGGTTGTTGTGATATCATTAGAGATTTGTGATATTAGAGACTTATGACTTATGATAGTAAAAATGCCTGTTTATCTCTCCCATGTTCTTCACTTATGTTCCTCGTTGTTAGATGGATCTATGTGCAGTGAATATGATGTCAAGTACTTCTGTGGCCATTCACATCTCTTTACTTCATGGTATTATGGTAGCCCATGTGTAGACCATATTTCTGAGTTTTATAGTGTTATGGTCCATAAACATAGGCTGTTGTAGACCTTATCTACAGTTGGCCCTTGGGTTGAGTTTAGGACCTGATATCATAACTTCATGATAACTCAAGCCTTGGATGGGATGACCTTAGATTTCAGTTTCACAAGGCCTGGGCTAACATTATAACTGAGCTGTTATTAAGGGAGAAGTTCGAGCCGAGAGGGAAT
The DNA here is from genome assembly GCA_002740465.1 of Stenocereus thurberi. NCBI lineage: Eukaryota > Viridiplantae > Streptophyta > Magnoliopsida > Caryophyllales > Cactaceae > Stenocereus > Stenocereus thurberi. The sequence goes on from NCQT01116938.1 coordinate 7,357, forward strand.
AACATGGACATTCTGTATATATTTTCATTACAAATTGTATCTCCTACGCCATTGCCATCTGCACCAAGCACTCGTCAGCCGCAGACAACTCAAAGTCATCGGAAACTAGAGTGGGATCCATATATCTGAAGGGTCAAATGAGGCCCACATTGTTATAGATCTCCCTGATATACTATAGTTTAGCTCTGATTGTGACCTCATGGGAGACTAAGAGAAGAACCTAGAATTAGAGGAGCATCAGCTTGATCATGATAATGAAAATGCAAAGATTGGTGTTTCAGACAATAGTTTTAATTAGGGTAGGGGGCCTGGGGATTAGTCTGACCTAGACTATGATCCATCTAGGGATCATCAAATTGATTTATATTATATGTTGACATCTTAGATATATTACTTTTTGGGCCCACATGTATATAGTATAGCCAGTTGGATAGATGAATTTTGTGCAAGTTATGACATTGCATATAGTTAGACACATCATTCCGATTGTGTTGACTAGTTTGCCTACTTTTGGACATGTGGCAGACTAAGTCTATTGTGGCTAAGTAGTGTTATAATTAGGAGGTAGGTATAAAGGTTGACCTTGGGTGGTCAGTTGGATGTGATATTTTTTGTGAAACCATGTATATTTATATACGCGAGCAACTATAGCAGTGACATAATGAAGTTTTGTGTTACATTTTAATAATACTTGGGCCATGCTAGTTGTATTTATTGTGTATGTGTATCTTATATGTTGGTTATAGTCAGTTAACTGAGTTACTTAACTGAATGGATAGTCAAAATATCAGAATATGTGTAAAACATTGCAGAAACTCACATAGAAGGGAATTTAGATGATGGTCAGGGGCCAAGTGGCTAAGTTTTGTGTAATGTGCCAATAACCCTTAGTGGAATGCCCTCAATTCCCCCTAAGTTGGTTAGCCGCATGGGAACTCTAACTATTAACAGACCTTGGTGTCTGAACTTATGAAACGAATAGGCCCAACACCTTCTGAAATCCCTCATAAAGTCATAAAGTTAATAAAGTAGCAGATATGGTGGGCGATGTTACCCTAAAGTATATGATGGAAAGTACAACCCAGTGGAGCTGGAAGCATGGATTAGAGAGATAGAAAAGATTTTCATAACAGTGGAGGTTCCAAAAAATAAAAAGGGGAACATTAGAATACTTTATCTCACTAACAAACTGAACAGAGTAGGGAGATCCGACCGACAGTGTAATCCAGCAGAAGCCTACTCCCACTTCTCCTAAGAGTCATCCTACAGGTCTACTGGAACCGTATGAGAAATGTAGAAGAACCAACCACACCACTCCTAAATGTTGAGTGGAAACTAATAAATGCATTTGGTGTGGTAGCCCAGAACACGTCATTGCTACACGTCTTAGAAGACTGATGACTATGGACGAGGGCTCCTACCTCCAAGGCCCGCAATAGTGGGAATGACGTATATGTTGAGCACAAAGGAAGCTGTCAGCTCTCGTATGATAGTTACTGGAAGTATCTTTTAATTTCAAAGCCATTTTGTGCATTGGTTGATTCAATTACCACTCATTTATTCATATCCACTCGATATGCCATACAACTGAACTTTGAAAATAAGGATATAGAAACCAATCATAGAATTAAGTTACCCAATGATTCTAGAGTTTAGTGTCCTATCTCTTATAAACTTGCTCCAATTACTACTGATGGGATAGTATTTCCTGGAGTTTTAATTCAATTTAACTTGGCAGACTTTGATATCATTCTAGAAATAAGCTGGTTATGTACTCATGGGGTCAAGATAGATTGTGAGGACCTTAAAACTATTTCAAGGGATAAACAGGGGAGAGAAATATGTTTTATAGGCAAAGAAAGGAAATACCTTGTCCTTTAAATTCTGTTATGAAAACAAATGAGCTCTTGTGTCAAGGATATATTGGGTATTGGTGTTATGCTATCGACAGTCAACCACAAGAAGAATGGGTAGAAGATATTCCCGTAGTTTATGAATTTAGCGATGTTTTTCTGAAAAATTATTGAGACTGCCCCGCAAAGAGAAATTGATTTTTGATATTGAATTAATCCCTCATGCCCAATGTATCTCTAAAGCTCCATATCATATAACCTCAATAGAGTTTAGAAACCTAGAAATTTAGTTAGATGAGCTATTATAGAAGAGATTTACCAGACCAAGTGTGTCACCATTGGGTGCCCTAGTTCTATTTGTAAAGAAGAAGGATGGAGCCTTGAAGTTATGTGTCGATTACATGGAGGTAAACAAGATCACCAACAAGAACAAATACCCATTGCCCAGAATAGATAGTTTATTTGCTCAACTATAAGGAGGAGGAGTCTTTTCCAAGAATTATTTGAGATCAAAATACCGTCAACTTAAGATTTTACTTGAAAACATTCCTAAACCGCATTTAAGACCAAGTTTGGTCACTATGAATTCATTATGATGCCTTCTGACCTGACAAATGCCCCCATGGCCTTCATGGTCTTATGAATAGAGTTTTCAGACCCTATTTGGGCAAGTTTGAGGTGGTATTCATAGAAAATGTCTTGATTTACTCCAAAGGCAGATATGAACACATTATTCATTTAAGAACGATGTTACAAACCTTGATGGAACATTAATTACATAGCAAGTACAAGAAACGTGAGTTCTGGTTAGAAGACGTGGTATTTTTGGGACATGTGGTTTCAAAGGAAGGGATTAAGGTTGATTTGAAGAGGGTGAAAGCAATTACAGAGTGTCAAAGACTTACCAATGTTATTGAGATCAAAAACTTTTCGATTTAGCAGGGTATTATCGAGTTCGAGAAGGATTTGTCAAAGATTATCTTCCTTGACCAATTTGTTGAAGAAAGCTGCAAGTTAGCAAGAGATAAAGTGATAGCTTATACCTCCCAACGGTTCAAGCCTCATGGGAGAAAAACACCCTACCTATGACCCAGAATTAGTGGTTGTGGTTTTTACACTAAGAATTTGAAAACATTACTCATATGGAGTATCATGTAAGATCTACACTAATCATCAAAGTTTGAAGTATATCTTTACTCAAAAAGAACTCAATTTGAGACAAAGGCATTGGTTGAAGTTGCTTAAAGATTATGACCAGCAGATCCAATATCACCCAAAGGAAGAAAATGTTGTGGCAGATGCGCTAAATAGAAACTCACAATATAGCTTGAGTGTAGTAGTGATTACTCAGCTGAACCTCTTGAGAGGGTTTGAAAACTGGTACTCAATTAGTGTCACATGGGCAAGCAAATAACCAATTGTCGTCACTTAATTTACCCTACAGCCCTCCATAATGGAGGAAATTTGAAATACTTGAGGAGTCAAAAGATTGGCCCAACTATATGTTGAGGAGATAGTTTGATTCCATGGAATTCCAACAGATAGGGTATCAGACGGGGATCAGAGATTTCAAACCCGTTTTAGCAAGCACTTCAAGAAGCCTTTGGAACAAATTGAATTTTAGCAGTTCTTATCATCCTGAGATAGATGGGCATACTGAAAAAGTGAATCAAATTCTAGAAAACATGTTGAGAGTTAGTATACTGGGGTTTCAAGGGATAACGGGAAGATATTGACCATTGATGGAATTTTCTTACAGCAATGGTTATAATTCCCCATTAAAATGGCCATTAAGGCTTTATATGGGAGAAAATGTAGCACTCTTTGTACTAGAGTGACTTAGATGAGAAATTGACATACGGCCAATATTTTGAATTTGAAGAAGGCATAAGACCCCTAGCAGTCACTGTTATGGAACTGCTAGTAGAGAAAAATCCACGTGAAACATCAGGGACAAATGATAGCAAACATTATCGACAAAATCATCTTTTGGGTAATGAAGATCATCTTCAGCACTCGGTGAGATGACAGTCATCAGGAGACTCTTGAAAATGGACTATTGGGGCCGACAGAAAAGCTATGCTTATAAAAGAAGGAGTCATCCGGAGTTTTATGTAGATGATAAGGTGTTTCAGAAAGTTTCGCCTAGTAAGAGTATGAGGAGATTTAGAGTACAAGGTAAATTGAGCTAGGATATATTGAATCATATGAGATCATGGAAGGATTGAGCTTGCAACTTATTAGCTAGATCAACTTTTAGAACTCAAGCACATGCATGGCATGTATGATACCTCACAACTCATGAAGTACATTCCAGATCCTAGCTCCGCTATCTTATCTGAAACCATTACAAACAATGGGGATCCATTGTACGAAGAGCACCCAGTCCAGATACTAGATTGCAGAATTAAGCCGCTATGCAACAAGAAGATATCCTTAGTCCAAGTGCCTGGGCAGACCATACATATGCTTCCTCAGAAGCCACTTGGAAAAATCGAGGATGAGATGCAAGCCAAGTACACACATCTATTAGAGATGAACTTGTATGTTTTGTCAAATCTCATAAGTTTCGAAGACGAAACTCTTTAAGTGGGGGAAGCTATAATAGCCCAACCCTAAATCATGTTTGCTGATTTAATAAAGTCATGTTATTAATTTTTCAGATTTATTTATCTCATTTAATCATCCCGATTGGGAGAATTTATTTTGGGACCCAATTTGCAATTCGAGTTTCATTTAGGACAAAAATTTTGAGTAAATCGATATTAGGTCTCGATAAATATGATTCAGTGACTAAAACTATTTTTCATAATGTCACAAAATTTAATTTTTAACCATGCAAAAAAAAAATTCCGGCCCAGATTCATTAAGTTTGGTCTAATTCATTTGGGTCTAATTTACGGCCTGATTAANNTTGGGTTCAAATTTTGGCCCGAAAATTTTAGTATGATTAAATTAAGTTAATCACCATTATTTGTACCTAATTTTAATTAGCAAAA
>NCQT01117007.1:0-12485 GCA_002740465.1 Stenocereus thurberi
ATCCTATGCTCTGAAGACCACCTCCTATGACCGCACCCCCTAAGCCGTAGAATACCAGGAAGTATTGTGAGTTTCACGAACAGAGCGGATACACCACGACTGAATGCCGAGAGCTGAAAAAAGTCCTTCACGAATTGGCGGACAAGGGTCAGATTGATCGATTTCTAAAGAGAGGACTGCAGTTCCTTTGACGAGAACAGGAGCCCGCTCAACCCCAGCTGCGGGATGAGGAGTGCTTGACGGAGGTCGTGGCCACTATAGCCGGGGGCTATGCAGAAGGAATCACTCAGCTTAGAAAGCTCAGCTCACAAGTGCATAGCAAGTGCTTACCACGGAGCAAGGACCCCCCCCGTGACGACCCCACAACGGTGTTTGGCAGAAAGGAAGTTCCCCAATTCGCCTCTCCCCCTAACAACCCCCTAGTTGTTGAGATGAAAATAGCAAGTGTGATTGTGTGGCGGATTCTAATCGACACGGGCAGCTCAGTTGACATTATAACCTGGGACTGTCTGAAGAAACTCGCGCACCCCAGATGTGACATCATCCCCTTGGTGCACCCCATCCTGGGCTTCGATGGATAGGAAGTGAATCCTATGGGGATGAACCTCCATCATGTTTGCTTTGGTAATAAACTTAAACCCAAGAACCTAGAGGTCGACTTTTTGGTTGTTGATGTGCCCACGGCCTACAATGTGATCCTGTGACGTCTAACCCTTCACAAGGTAAAGGCCGTCATCGCCCCATACCTCATCCAGCTTCAATTCGAGACTGATGACGGTAGCATTGGTAAAATGCATGGGGACCAATGGACGGTCCGGGGTTATTTGGTAAGCATCTGGCCCTTGGTAGAGCGAGCGAGGGAGCATGGACCAGATGGGCTGCTCTAAGCGGAGAAGCATGCAAGGACCGGATCGGCCACCATGGTCCTAGAAGCCTTGGTCATCCACACCCTCACCTCCTCGGACCAGAGGCTAAAGGCAAGGTGAAGCAAGTTTCACTTGAAGAAGAGCGGCCTGAGCGCACCGTTCAGCTGGGTCAAGATATCATGGCCTTCGATCGGCAATCGCTGCTCTCCCTTCTATGTTGAGTATAAAGATGTCTTTCCGTTCGGACCTGAAGAAATGCCCAGCATCACCCCAGCTGTGATGGAACACCGGCTGAACGTTGACCCTCATCATAGGCTGGTCATCCGTGGAAGCGCCATATGGGCCCGAAGAGAGCGGCTGTTGCCAATGCTGAAATGCAGAAGTTGCTGGAAGCTGGGTTCATTCGAGAATGGAAATACCCTAAATAGATCTCAAATGTGGTGTTAGTGAAGAAACCCAATGGGACTTAGAGAATGTGCGTGGATTTCATGGACTTGAATAAGGCTTGCCTGAAGGATAGATACCCATTGTCGAAAATTAACAAGTTGGTGGATGCCACGGCTGGACATGCCTTATTGAGCTTCATGGATGCCTTCTCTGGGTATCACTAGATACCCCTCTGCCCAAAAGATCAAGAAAAGATGGCGTTCATCATGGATCACAACCTCCACTGTTATAAGATGATGCCCTTTGGATTAAAGAATGCAGGGGCCACCTATCAGCGCTTGGTGAACAAACTATTCGAGCCCCTCATTGACAAGACCATGGAAGTCTACGTCGATGATATGATAGTAAAAAGCAAGAGTGAGGAGGATCATGGCGTTGATATGAGGAAAACGTTTGACATGCTGCGGGCGTTCAGCATGAAGCATAACCTTAAGACGTGCGTCTTTGGGTATAGTTGGGCAAATTCCTCGACTTCATGATCAGCATCTACAGAATCGAGGCTAACCCAGACAAAATCCAGGCCATCCTCGACATGAAGCCGCCCCGGAATATGAGAGAAGTGCAATGCCTAACCAGCTGCATAGCCACCTTGGGTCGATTTATGTCCCGCTCTGTATATAAGTGCCAACCGTTCTTCCGTGTCCTACGACAGTGGGCCAACTTCAGTTAGGACCAGCAGGCGGATGAGGCTTTCCAGGCTTTGTAGACCTACCTGGCTCAATTGCCCAAGATCACTAGCCCTCTGGAAGGGGAAATCTTGGCAATGTATTTGGCTGTCTCAGAGTATGCGGTCAACACTGTTCTCGTAGTAGAAAGGGTGAAGGAGCAGATCCTTGTGTATTACATAAAGCCACACCATGATAGGGGTGGAAGGGAACTACGCTCTCATTGAGAAGTTTGCATATTCCTTAGTAATGGCTAGTCGAAAGCCGAGGGCCTACTTTGATGCTCACAAGATCTTAATCCTAATGGATCAGCCCTTAAAGAACGTCCTTTAGAAGTTAGATGCCTCAGGGCTGCTCTTGAAATGGACCATCGAACTCTCTCACTATGACCTGGCCTTTAAACCGCGGTGGGCCATCAAAGCCCGGGCGTTGGCTGACTTCCTGGCCTAGAACACCACGCCCGTAGAGGATGGGGATTTGCGCCCGTGGCCCTGGAACTTATACGTGGACGACTCGTCCACTAAGGATAGGAATGGGGTCGGCATCATCATTGAAAGTCCCACCGGGGCATGGTACGAGCATGCTCTAAAGTTCATGTTGAAGGCATCCAATAATGAGGCCGAGTATAAAGCCCGCATTCGTGGGAATAGACCTATGTTACACTGCGGGGGCCGATTCTGTCCAAGCCTTCTTTAACTCCCAGTTAGTCGCCAGCTAGCTTAACAGCGCATATGACGCCAAGGACGACACTATGGCCACCTATGTTCGATGGGTACAGGAGGCCACTAAGTTACTAAAGCACTTTGCAATCACGCAAACCCCTTGCTCAGAGAACTGACAGGCTGATGCACTGTCTAAGCTGGCGAGCTCATCCAATGACGAGAAGTGCACAAACATTCAGTGGGAAACCCTGACAAATAGGAGCATCGATTTGTATGAAGTGCTATGGTTAAATAGAAGCTCAACATGGCTGGATCCTATCCACGCATACCTCACTGATGGTATCCTGCCCCGGATCCTAAAGATGCAGATAAAGTGAAAAGGAGGTCGAACTGGTTGATCCTATATGAGGGGATCTTATACAAGAAATCTTTCGCCCGGCCGCTCCTACGTTGTGTAACTCTGGAAGACGGGAGAAAGATACTGGAAGAGCTGTACGAAGGCGTTCGGAGCACACATGTTGGACGCTGCGCCCTAGCTGTTACGGCCATTTGAACTGGCTACTACTGGCCCAGCTTGCGAGAGGATGCAATGACACTAGTGTGGACCTGTGACAAATGCCAGAAGTTCGCCCCTATCCAACGAGTCCCCTCCACCCTCACGACGCCAAACGTTAGCCCCCTGCCATTCGCCACATGGGAATGGATATCCTTGGACCTTTCCCCAAAGCTACGGGCCAGCGTAAGTATCTTTTTGTGGCAGTCGGCTACTTTACCAAATGGATAGAGGCCAGGGCCGCAGCTTCTATAACAACTGCTGAAGTGCCAAGGTTCATTTGGCGGAACATCATCACCCGTTTTAGCATCTCGGTGGCCATCGTCTTTGATAACGGCATGCAGTTCGATACTAGTAAACTCACGGACCATCTCAGCAAGTTGGGCTGTCAAGTGCGATTCACTGCTATGGCTCACCCTCAGACCAACGGCCAAGCCGAGGTGGCCAATATGTCTATACTTCATGGCCTACAGAAGAAACTTGACGAGACAAAGGAAAAATGGGCGAACGAACTACATGGCATCCTATGGTCCCTACGCATCACTGAGAAAACCACTACTGGCAAAATGTCTTTCCTGCTAGCTTATGGGTCCGAGGCTGTTTTACCCGTGGAGGTCTCCCTCCACACTCACCGATTGATAACTTTCCAAGAGAAGTCGAACAATATCGTGCTTCACGAAGCCCTCGACCTCCTCCCCTCTATCCATGGCGACGCTCTCCTTTGAGAAGCTCTCTATAAACTACGCATCGCACGCCTGCACAACCGCGTGGTGCGAGTNNNNCCAATTAAGGTGGGTGACCTTGTCCTTCGGTGAATGGAGGTTGTTGCCTGGGTGGAGGAACATGGAAAACTAACTGCCAACTAGGAAGACCTATACAAAGTTGTTTCACAATTCCGTCGTGGGACATATCGACTAGAGACCATCAGCGGCTCCCCCATCGCACGGACCTGGCATAGCAGCAACCTGAGGAAATACTATACTTGGGCACATGCTTTTTCTTTATCTCCAATCCACATGTACATCTTGATTACATGTGATAAAATCAGAAGCCCACAGCAGCCACTTTTGCACTCATAAGCAACCCTTTGTCTCTTTGTGCACGACCTTATGGTCGGTCGCTAAACTCCTAAGGATCCTTAAGCATGACCTTATTACCGGTCGCTACAGTCTTAGTCTCAATGGAGGCTAAAGTTCCCTAAGCATGGCCTCACGGCCGGTCGCTATACTCTTTGCCCCAACGGGGACTAAGGGTCCTTGAGCATGGTCTTGTGGCCGGTTGCTACACTCTTAACCCCCAACGGGCTAAGGGTCCCAGAGCACGGCCTCATGGCTGGTCACTACACCATTAGCCCCAGTGGGGGCTAAGGGTCCTTGAGCACGGCCTCATAGCTGGTCACTACACTCTTAGCCCCAATGGGGCTAGATGTCCATGAACACAGCCTTATGGCCGGTCGCTATACTCTTAGCCCCAATGGGGGCTAAGGGTCCCTGAGCGCGGCCTCACACCCTGGTAGCCACACTCTTAGCGCCGATGGGGGCCAAGGGTCCATGAGCATGAACCTTATAGCCGGTCACTACGCTCTTAGCCCTAATGGGGTAAGAGTCCTTGAACACAGCCTTACGGTCGGTCGCTACACTCTTAGCCCCATGGGGGCTAAGGTTCCCTGAGCACGGTCTTACGGCCGGTTACTACACTCTTAGCCCTGATAGGGGCTACGGGTCCTTAAGCACGACCTCATGGTCGATCGCTGCACTCTTAGTCCCAATAGGGGCTAAGGGTCACATGGTACGACCTTATAGCCTTTCATAACATATGGATGCAAGCGAACAAGTGCAAAGAGGCTAGTCATACAAGGATCTTTTATTACGACAGTTAGGCCAATATAAGCACAAAACTAGAATACAATGAAATGTCTACTCCTCCTCGATTGACAAAGGGGGGTGAGACGCCTCCCCCTCCGCCGCGAAGTCATCGCCCGACGTCCTTGAGCTTGTCCTTAATGGATAATAGCCATGCTTCAATGACATCCCACCTCAGCTTCCGTAGGTCTGACATCAACCTCTCTCCGGTCTCCCTCTTGATGAGCCGTAGCCTTGCTGCATTATTGATCACCATCGTACAGTAGACGAATGGCACCATCTCTAGGATATGGGTACCATGTACAAACTGCATTGCCACAATGTGGTTAAATTCAGGGCAATAGGCCGAGAAGTTCTAAGGGAGCAAATTCGGACGATGGCTTGACGTTTCCCTCTTGGTCCAACGAAGNNNGTCTCTAACATACTCCGCCGCCTGTACGGTATCATGGAAAGAAGGAAAAGAGGACGTCCTCTCCCTGGAGGGAGCGCCCGCCAGCACAAGATTTGCATGGGAATCCACTGGATGAGAGGCCTGAGCTTTTCGGAGCCTTTGATCGTTGTCCCCGAGCTAAGCTTCTACAGGCCCCCAGTCCAACTTTCGCATGGCCCACATCACGACATCCATGGTAAGCCTGCGAAAGAGGCCCAATTTGGCGGCATCATCTATAACCATGGCGCAAAAGATTGCCGGAACTATCTTCAGGAGGTTGGAATTGTGGGCATATCGCCTTGCCACCTCGAGGTCAAAACGGGGGCAAAGGCCATGGTAGTCTGAGGGAAGCAGCCTGGGGTCCCGGTTCGGGGGATCGTTCAACAAGCATCGAAAGTGGTCACGAATGTACTCGGCCGCTTGCTTGGTGTTGGCAAAATTGGGAAAGAGACCCCGATCCATTTTCTTTCTTTTTTCTCATTTTTGTCCGCAAAGGAAAGTGTGAGGTCCTACAGAAATTACACCACCCTTTATAGAGAAAGGGACCGATGTTCGAAGGGGTGCAATCCCAAGAGGAGTAGCCAGCCACCCAACCTTTCCATGTGGCTCCCACTACCTGAAATCTTGACTTAAAAGGTAAAACGCAAGCATTCTTTAAAGCCAAATCATTCAACACGGAGCATCATTCAAGGCGAAAAAGAGACGATTCGTCATCTCAAAGAAATACCCTTTTATTATCAAAAGCCCCCACGAGGGGCGGCCTAGAAAAACGGAGACAAGGGGCGATACAAGAGAAGATCCGAAACAAAATTAAGGCTACTCCTCGTCACTAGAGGAGGCCGAGGGGCCGTTCGATCCTGAGCTTTCTTCCGAACTGTCCAGGGGACCACGAACTTCCACTTCAACTGCAGGCTACCGGAGCTACGCTTTCCTCAGTTCGTGATCGATACAGCTCATCCAAACCTTGAAACTTGACCACCTCAGACCCACCACGGCCGATTTCAGACCTTCGGCCATAAAACCGTCCACTACGCCCAACTCGAGGACCTTATTTAATAGCATGGCGTAGAATGTCACCTGCAACATTTTAGGGAGCTCAAAGTTGTATGTCGCGTCCTTAGCTTCAGACAATGAAAAGCGTGGGCATAAGGCGTGGAAGTCTTTAGGAAGGGGACGAGGCGGACGCGAAGCTCTTCTCCAGCGCCAAACATAGGACTCCCTCACATGATCAACCATCTCCCTAGTGATGTAAATAGGAGGAAAGCCCCTAATAACAGGGGAAAACAGGTGTACCGATCTCTCTTTCTATGCCTTATACCACTTTCTCTGGAAAGATGAATACCCGAACATCCAGTGCAGGAGAATGAAGTTGTATTTATAGAAAGGAGATAGAGAGAGCTGGAAATGGGGAAAAGTTCCCGAGAGCCTAATGGCCAATTCATGTCAGACACGTGGCCATCCAGTCAATGCAAATTAAGACCAGTACGAGCAAAGTGACTACTATTTGGAAGGATATGAAAGCATGACCTTTTATTAATGTTGGGATAGGCAATACATCACAAAAAAAAAAAGAGATTAGAAAAGGAGGAAAGCAAGAATACTAGTAGGGGCAGGCCGCGCATTCATAGGCTTAACGGCCTCACCCCTGCTCGTCACTATCCTAAGGGGAGGTCGTCCTCTCAATGGACGAGCCCTCATTCTCTGGCTCCATCTCCGAGTCCTCTTCTAGTCGACCAGCTCCCGAACTCTCTCCCAATCCGACCTGTGGACGGAATCGAGCTTCGAAAATCTGGTCGCCATACTGCCAGACCCATGATTTGAAGGTGCTCCAACGGAGCTCAACGAGGCCTGACTCTAAGGATCGAAGCGCTCGTCCTTATAAGATGCCTTTCAGCTTCATTCAGAAGCATTGCATAGAAGATCTCCTGAGGCAGCTTCGAGAGTTCATAGCACTCGGCGGCCTCCTTAGCCATGGCTAACTCAAAGCTTGGACATAAGGCCTGAAAGACTTTTGGGAGATGCGACGAGGGAAAGGCAACCCCACGTCGGTCCCATGCAAAATGGTGGGTGACGTACTCGGCCATCGCTTTAGTATCAAGGGAGCGCAGGAAAGTCATGAACACCAAATAACGATTATTACTGAATAAGGAAGGATGAAAAACCCTCTCCCTGCTAGTTGCCTTTTATACTAGAGGAAAAGGCAGTTTTATAAAACTACCGTCCAGGGCTCGAAACCTATGCAGCTATGGACGGTGGCCCCTAGGCCGTGCTTTACAAGGGCCCAATTTCTGAAGCACTCGGGATGCATGCGGACCATTGACAGTGCTTCACATTCTACCTGACTACTCACTTGGCTCGACATATAGGTAAAATGTGGGGGGCTACTTGATTAGGAAAAATCTAGTTTCTGCTAAATGGGCCTAACCGAGTTGAACCCACAAACAAGGCCTGTATCTGGGATAATGGACCCTAAGATGCCCCCTAGGGGCTTCCCCAGGCCCATATATGAGATAACGGGCCCTGAGATGCAACCCTAGGGGTTCCCCTAGGGCTCTTCCATGCTAAGACCGGCGGCCTACGCAGGCGCAAAGGACTATAAATAGTCACCTACTCTCCTTGAGAAAAGGGTTGGCAAGCAGATACACTGAACTCTTATAGTACTCTCTTTCTCTCTCTTTCGACCTTTAATTTGGACCCTGAACTGGCTTCACTGTCGGAGAGGCATTCCCCGGTCCACAACCTGGGTTGCCCTTTTTGCAGGTGGAGCTGTTCCAAGAAGAGGACGTCAGGTGTTGCGCGCCAGCTGTCAGATAAACTCCTCCTTCGCTCCACGTCATCATCAACCGTACCTCAGAGATTTCTTTCGGAATCAATATTATCATGCAATACGAATCCAAATAAATCAATAATTTGACATTTTGAATGGATATTGGTCTCTAATACATTATGCATGCCCATTGTGAGAATAATCAAACTTACTCATGCATTCCTTCCATATATAAAAATAATGGATTGCCAAAATCGAAATTATCTAACACATGTACCAAATGATTATAAGGAAACTAATCTATTACAGACTTATTAAATGCATGCTATTGCAAAACATAAATTAAATANNTAATTAAGCATGATAAATTGTAACTCCATCCATCCAATTGCTAATAAACCCATAACAAATGTCCTGATGAAAACCATATATATTATGACCCATAAAATTGAATGCATAAAATTAATTTCTCTTATAGTACTTATTTGTTAGAGACATAATAGGCTTTCTTCTTCGGATCTTATATGCCCTTTATATCTACTAATCATCCAAAATTATCACTACATCTCGTCAAAATTGAACTTAGATTTCATCTCATAAATCATTGCCCGCAAAAAAATAAATCTTATGATTGTTGGGGAAAGGGATTTAAATAAATTTGTGGTACCAGATATGTCAACGAATCGTGAACGAGAATACTATCTGTAAGATTTATTTGTTATGTACCATAAACACTCTTTGGGATAAAAACTAACAAACAAGTGTGGATGTTCTAGTTTTCTCTAATTCGGTTCATGGGAGTATTGGTTGATCATGATAATCTTCTTCCTATTTTACTTCTCTCCTTATCCATGCCTTTTATAACATGCCAAAAGACACCATTATAGGATATAATATGTAGGTAGTTAGGAAGGAAGATGACATAGCACACTTATCCAACAAACCGGATAAGAATTCGTTGGAAAACCAACCCAACTAGCAACCATCACGGGCTACCCATCGTGCCTACTGCTTGCAATTCTCCAACAAATAGACTTTCAGAAAATAAGTTAATGTTAATGCAAACTTTCCGCCACTGACCTAAACTTGAGGCCATCGCCACTGGTTGAATGGCAAATGCTGATTATTGGTCACTCCGAGAGAGAAAGAGAGAAAGAGAGAGAGAGAGAGAGAGAAAGAAAGAAGAATTGACATGTTAATATACACAGGCGATGGATGAGAATGGATAAGAAATAACTGTATCCATCCATAACTTTCCCACTTCGGTATACAAATGATTCTTGTCTAATTAAATCTAATAGAAGGTAAGAACTTCTCAAATTTTGCACATCGGATTGGGTGTTCGCTATCTGTAGTTAGTAATAAACAGAACAGAAGCATGTTTGGTCACTGACTGACATCGCTCACATCTCCCACAGGTTTTTCATTAGCTTGATATTGTGTTTGCGTGGACAGTTTACAGATTTTATGCAGCCACAAAAAAATATATATATATATAAGTTCAATGATTTTGGAGATCCATTAGTGTGCAATTGTTGTTTTTAACCCGGTAACAATTGAGGGGCTAGCCAGGTAGCCAGGTTGAGCACTTGAGTTTCATTTGGCCACTGATAAACTTCCGTTAATAAGGCAATAACTAAGGCTCAGTTTTTTTTATCTTCAACAGTAAAAATTAATTAGGAATACTTTGCTAATTAAACAAATTTATATCCATTCATCTGTATCGTACCTATTTAAAGAATAAAATAATTTTTTTCATTATTATCCATAGCTCTAATGGCGGCAAGCCGACAATATTAGCAAAATTGATATATGAATTGCATGAGGGAAAAAAATACTATTTAGATAAAATATTATTAGACTATACTCCTCGGAGTACAATGCATTATACTATCACTCACCTAAGTTTCACGCTTCTCCACATTTGAAACTCATCTTTTCGATATTTGGATTTCCATTAATTCCTAGATTTCATGCGTTCAAACATAGAGTGTATTTTCCTTACATTCTGCAACAAAATCCACTTGTAGTGTAGGGAGTATCTAACTAGTTGAATCAAAATAGAATAAAATAGTTTTTCCCGGTAGTGGAATATTTGGCAAATATTTTTATCAGGATTTTCATATTAATTGTTGTAACATCGCTAGTCCCATTAGGTGAACCTAGCATGATTTGTAAGTGGCATGATAGATATAATACAATAAATTTCAAGCCCAAGTGAGGACAACAATATAACGGGCTAGTCTTTGGATCTTTGGTCTAAAGGCTAGGCTATTGATATGCTGTCTAACTAACTCACCAATTAACGAGGCATCACATATGATGTAAGAATGAACCTTGAGTAAGACAGTTGTAGACCTATTCTACACCCACAAGGAGGAAACTATGGATTCGTGGTTATTGTCATTGCCGCACTTGCTAGCCTCACAGACGACCTAATGATTAATGAGGATGTCGGTTCTTTGAGTAGGAGAGACCTTAACATTGTCAATCCCACATTTAAAAACTATAGAAACATGGCATAGTTTATAAGTTACATGGGAGATCTATTACTACGACAAGGGTTTCCCGTTTGAGGCTCAAGTGAGTAAGGGGCTAGCTTTTAAGTCTGTGACTCAGAGGTAGGTTGGTGGCCAGTAAATTATTTAACTGCCTGACCTATAGGATTGGGATAATTAATTTGCTTAACTACCTGGTACATAGGATTGAGATAATTACTACAGTTGTTAGTCTAAGTCATCAAAGGAAAACTTTCTTTTTAGGTGGGGAGAGAGGGCTTGTCAAAATACCATATCAACCGAAAGGGTAAGCTGATGATATAGAAGAGACATGAATTGGTTATACTCCAACGCAAGCCTCACGTGGATGCCCTCTGAGCTTAAAGCGGGGATGCCACAAATGCTTCACTTACCTTGTGTAATATTAAATATTGAGACAGTTGAAATTCAAATTTATATCATTTCATTTAGAAAGACTCTAATAGCATATACCAAAGCCATTTAACTCAAAGTTTGATTGATGTTTAGAAGCCCAGCAATTGCCTATATACTCTAGCAATGTCTTGATTCTAGGATTAAACGTGAGTGTGTGCTCTGTTTAGGTCGCAATCTCGAAATTGTGGAACATTTTATTACTACTTGTTTGATGCTACATATCCCCATGGCAATAATTGTTGTACTTACCAAAAGTTGAATTATTTACAAAATATAAATACATCCTATGCCTATGAGTGCGGTATTATATTACTAATACAAAAGTGAAATTTTACAAGATATAAATACGTCCTATGTATCAGTGCACTAAGTTTGAAGGACCAATTGCAATCTAGCGATTGACGTGTTCTGATTCTTTTTAGAGAAAGTAAAGTGCGAAAAACATTTTGAAACCCTTCCTTCCAGTGTTTCTGTCCATACAAATTTAGGATTGGTATCAGTGCACTAAGTTTGAAGGACCAATTGCAATCTAGCGATTGACGTGTTCTAATTCTTTTTAGAGAAAGTAAAGTGCGAAAAACATTTTGAAACCCTTCCTTCCAATGTTTCTGTCCATACAAATTTAGGATTGGTAAAAATTCATCTCAACATTTGAATGGGGAATTGAAAATTATAGTGTTATTCTTCAGTACAAGGGGTTTATATATAATAAGCATGAAATATAATCAATCATAAAAAGTTGAGGATCGAAAGAATTATTTTAATATAATTCAAGGGTAGATGAAATTCTATAATTTTTTTAAAGAATTTAAATTATAGTCATGGGATTGTAGTTTGTAAACATTATAAATTTTCTCTTTCCAAACCCTTGCCCTAAAAAACGTACCATCGTGTAGCACATCAACTGAGATTATAGTTGCCAATCGACCACATGAATGCTCAACTAGTTTGTGTATTATTGCACAATTTTGATCGTCAAATAACATAAATTCACTGTTAATTTTTTTTAGTGTACAATCACACAATTAATTTTGATCATAAAATAACATAAACCCGACACTTAATTGATCGGAAATGGGAAGAGATAAGAGCCCGATTTTCTTCCAATTTGGTTTAATTAACATCTAATAAAATCCACACATTATTATGCTACAACAAGGAGGGAAGCACAAATTTTTTCAAAGTATTTGCAAAAAGAAAATGAATTTACAAAAGATTTGACAAGAGAAGAAATCAAATATCTCTTAAATTTTCCTATGGACCCATCAATTTGGAGATGCTGGGCGAGAATTGGCGTTAT
>NCQT01117066.1:0-13828 GCA_002740465.1 Stenocereus thurberi
GCAATCAGGAGGGTGTTTGTCAGTAAGTACGCGAAAATCGAATACCACAATTCACCACCCTCTTGTGGGTAAGTACTCCTAAATTCAACAACTTTGAAGGAGGAAAGTCTAGTCGCCTTGCTTGGTGCCTTTTTATAAGCAAACTTAGCATATGGTAAGAGTAGATCCTAAGCTTTGGCATGAGGTTTAATCAAAGCCCTTAAGAGAGTACCTATGGTTCAATTAGTCACCTCAGTTTGCCCATCAATTTAGGGGTGACAGGCGAACATATACATGAGCTTAGTACCAAGTTTCTTCCATAAAGATCCAGAAATGACTTAATAACTTTATATCCCTATTAGAAATAATGAACCTAGGAATACCATGTAATCTGGTTACCTCCTTGAAGTACAACTCCGTGATATGTGTAGCATCATTGGTTTTGTTGCATGGTATGAAATATGCCATCTCTTAAAAACTATCCACCATTGAGAAGATAGAATCTTGATTCCTTTGGGGTTTAGGCAAACCTAACATGAAATCCATGCTACATCCGCCCGAGGTAAAGTTGGAACTGGAAGGGGTGTGTATAAGCTATGAGGAAGGGACTGACACTTAGCAACTTGGCACGTTCCACATCTCCTTAGAATGTCTTGAACATCCTTCTCCATTCCTGGCAAGTAATAGTGTTCCCTTAACATGATTAAGGTCTTAGACTCTCCAAAATGACCAGCAAATGAACCATAATGCACCTCTCTAATTAAAAGCTCATGGGTGCTATACTTTAGAATAAACAGTTACGTACCCTTGAACAAAAAGCCCTCTTGAACTAAGAAATCTCCCTTGGGGTGCTTTTGGCACACAGAACATAACTTCCCAAGGTCTTCATCATCAGCATACAAACATTTTAGATGCTCAAAACCAAGTACACAAGTATCTAACAGAAACAGGAGTAGATACCTCCTAGATATTTGCCTCGGATCCTTGATTGAGTTTCCCTGATTTGTGCTTGATAGTGAAATGAAATGACTGGAGATACTCAACCTATTTGGCATGACGTGAGTTCAACTTATGTTAGCATTGAATATACTTTAAAGCCTCATGATCAGAATGCAAAATGAACTCACGAGCCATAAGATAATGACTCCAGCGCTTTAGACATCGCACAATCACATAAAATTATTTACCATAGGTGGAATACTTTCATCTTGAATCATATAGTTTCTATAATAGCCCAACCCCAAATTGTGTTTATTTATTTAATTACCTTATATTAATGATTTTCTCATATTTATTTATTGCATTTCATCATCTCGGTGGAAAAAGAAAACAATAATTTCATTTGGGCCCTCACTGGGCAATTCAGGTTTTATTTATTTGTTTAGTTATTAACGAAAATTTTGGGCGAATTGATAGTAGGCTTTAATAAGTTATATATAAGTGATTTTATTTATCTTCCGTAACATCACAAAAATTTAATTTTGAGTTACGCAAAAATATTATCATTACAGAACATTTTATTTCCGAACCCAACTAATTTTGGCCCAATTGAAAGCCCAACAAGCTTCTCTAGTTAACCTAGCTAACTACCATGATCAAGCCTAACCATAGCTAGGTAAAGTCATTTTTGAAAATAAAAGCTCAGCGAAGTTTGTTAGATTAGTCAAAAAATACAACCCAAATCCAAAACCACATTTTCTCTCTCTTCTCTCTCTCTCTCTCTCTCTCTCTCTCTTAGCTGTTGCTTTGTACTGTTCCTACCACTCAATAGCCACCCTCTGGCCACTAAGGCAACCACCACCCATCCCCGCACCCCCCTCAAGCATCAAACATCACTTTCACCTATTTTCTTTAAGCAAAGCGAGTAAACCCTAACCTTGTTCTTATTAATTTTGCTTATATCTTGGTTTTGATTCTTGTTTTTGTTGTTTTGGTGATTGATCATGTTGTTTTGATAGAAATAAGACTTATTTTGGATGTTTTAATTATTGTATAAGTTCGATAGTAAGTCAAGGTTGAGGTTGATCATGTTCATGTAAGCTTAGGCTAAAATCATGTTTATGGATTGATTTCTATCTAATTTGGTGATCTTTAGCATTATTAATGATTATGATGGAGTTGTTCTAGTTCTGGATGATTTTAGAGCAGTTAAGGGTGAATCTAAGTTGGCCAAAAGTTAATGTTTTAATGATTATGCAAGGTTTAACCTTCCTTCAATAGTAAGCATATTATTTGTGTATATTTGATTGAGGAATAAATCTTTGATGTATGTGATTATGAAATGAAATTGAGTGCGGTGGTTTTGTATAGTGTTGAGAAGGACCAAAGCTTTGTTACATGATTTTAAGGAGTGATTTTAGATGACGATTTATTTGAAGAGAGATGAGAAAACTATGATAGTGGGGCTGGAAAATGGCAGAAAATAGGGCAGAAATTTTGATTTTTGGTGGGTAGATAGATCTATGGTTAGTTTTCAAATGACTTTTAAATGGCCTTAATCCAAGGTCTGTGGAGAACGTTATGGCCTTTTTACTAGAACTGCACAGGTTAGACTAGAATTGGCACACTTGTGTTCTAGCCCCACTTTGGAAACCTTGTCATGGGAACCATCTTTTGTGTTCTAAATGAAAGTTTTTTGGGACTTTTTATGCTTTCTATATTGGGAATTAGGTCTCACATGGAAATCGGGAGTTTAGGTTATGAGTCATTTACTTTATCCCCTTATTACGCCCTTACTTTTCTTTTACTAAAGTATTAACTATGAAGATAAATACATTTGCTAACTATGTGTTCCTATAACGATATATGTTTATAGAATCAGGGTGTAACCTGTCATTTCCTCCCTTTTTGAGCATAATCACACTCAGTCACATTTCATTAGAAGTCCCAGGTAAGTTTATTGTCCCTATCTTTAGAAATCAACATGTACTTATGAAAGTTATAATCTTTTGATAAGTACATCAATGAATTAGTTTAGTCAGTGTTTTATCACATAATTGGTGAACTTTATAGGGAATTGCCCTTCATTTGCCCCCAAGGTTTCAGGCTAGGTCCCCCGATCAGCTTGGCATATGTACACCTATCTTCAGATCATAACAGGTACTCAGGGTTCACTATCAGATAATAGTTGATAATGCAGTTTTATATTTATCTCATTTCCTATTTTAAATTAAGATGAATTGCAATGCGGGCCCAACTATTTTTTCAGTATGCAGTTAACAATGCAGAGATGCATGTACTGAGCTTCGGCTCACAGTTTGAAATGTTTTCGTGTTTTGTTTTGCGGAAATGCTCAGTGAATTGCCCTCCTGCCAGTAGGCCGACTGGATAGGATAGGTGAGTGGCAATGTCTAAAAGGAATAGTGGTATTTTAGTGCTGAAATGTTTTGAGCACTATATTGTGAGAGACTTTGATGTTGGAACTATATACTCTGCTAAAAGTTACTATATTTTGATATAAATTATGAGATCATTAGTTACTATTGATGTTAGTTTGATGGTTTACTTTTACAAATGCCATGTTGTGGTAATGATGTTCAGCTTAGTTGTGTTTAATTATTTTTAAGTTAACCCTTGCCCTTTTTAGATAGTGGTAGTGCCCCGATCATTTGGGATGTCACTACTAATTGATGATGTTAATTGATGAGAACGCAAATAGGGAATTATGCACACTTGGGGTGTTACAGTTTCTCACTAAAGAAGGTCGAAGGTTTACCATCTTGAGTACGAACACCACCTATTCCAAATGAAGATGCATCACATTTAGGGTGTTACAAATTTGGTATTAGAGCCAGGTTTTGATTTTTCTGATGGGATACGGAGTATGGATTTTAGATATAGAAGGGTGAGAATGATTCTTAGTAAGGAATATCGTATATTATAAGAGATTTGTGATATTAAAAATATACTTATGATATTAAAAATGCATATTGATTATCTTCTGCATGCCCCTCATCTGTATTTTCCTTACTAGATGGATCCTTATGCTGTTAATATAATGTCTAGTATGTCTGTGGGCGGCTAACATTTCGTTATTGCATACTAGGGTGATAGCTCATGCACAGGACCTTTTCTCTGAGTTTAACAGCATCACGATTCGTGCATTCAGATTACTATGATCCTTACTCACAGTTGATCCGTGGGTAGACTTCAAGCTCTGTTATCATCATTTCATGATGACGGGGAACCCAGGTTGGGACGGACCTAGGTTCCAGGTCCAGCGGGCTTGGGCTATCATCACTTCGGAGTTGATGTTGTGGGAGGAGTTCAAGCAGACGGTGAGCACCACGGAGACTCTTCAGCTCATCTTTTCTCTATACCAGGCACATCCCCCCTACACCACATGCACCAACACAGGGACCACCCTTGTCGCCTATACCGGGTACTCCACAGATGCTCGACAGTCCTGTGGAGGCTCATGTGGTGGTGGATCTCCTCGATACATCGGAGATAGTGGTAGTTAGTTCTGATGATGAGCCTATGGAGGGTTTTGAGGGCCAGTCAGAGGAAGAGGAACATCCATAGGATGATCAGGAGATTAATGAGGTAGTAAAGGATCAGCAAATGGACAAGGATGTCAATGAGGATGTAAGAGAGCAGCAGGTCAATCAGGAGATCGACGAGGTAGAGTTTGGAGCATCGGACAACAGCTTCGACTCAGGCGAGGAGTCGGAGGATGAGTGCAACCCAAATTGCAATCCGTCCAGAGATCGTCAAGTTTTTTGCAGTTCTTGACTTGAGTAGGTTACATTTTGAGCCCCGCATGTGTACAATATGGTCAGATTGGATAGTTGCATTTTTTATAGCATATGACATTGTATATAGTTAGTTAAATCCTTCCGACCGTGATAACATGGCCCATTTCTTTTTTGGGCATGTGATGGACTTAGTGACTAGGGGCTAGTTAGTGTTTTAAGTAGGAGCCAGGGCTGATCTTACTTAGTCAACTAGATGTGCTATATTTTGTTGATCATGCATATAAATAGGCAACTATGTATGTAAATAAGCAGTTATGAAATGATATAATGAAGCTTTGGGTTTTGTTTTAAATAATATCTGAGCCATATTAAATGTATCTGTAAGGCATGATTATCTTATATGTTTGGGTATATTTCAGTGATTGGATTGTTTTGTTTAATGTATGATCAGAATGTCTAAGTCATTGCAAAACAATGCAGGGATTCATATAAGGGATAACTTAGATCATGGCCAAGGATTGGGTGAACAATCCTCACATCATGTGCCACCAAAGTTTGCCCAAATGTCACCCATTCTTCTTGTGTTTGCTGACATACATTGGGGACTCGAACTACTAGCCGGTTTTAGTAGCTGAATTGATGAAGTGGATTCCCAAAGTACCTACTAAAACCCCTCCCAAAGATGATAAATTAGCAGATAGGGTAGCTCGATGCAACCCTCAAGCGTATGACAGAAATTATGATCTTGTAGTATTAGAGGAATGGGTAATGGGAATGGAGAAAATCTTTACAGCGATATAAGTACCAGAAGAAAAGAAAGCCAACACCAGGACATATTATTTGACTGGTGAAGCTGATATTTTGTGGAATACTGTGAAGGATAGGCTCATAGAGCTTGAATTCACCTGGAGTAAATTCCTAGGTGAGTTACTTTTCCTAGTTATGATCCAAAGACAAAAGGAGAAAGAGTTTATGGAGGGCAACATGACTGTGATGCAGTATGCCAGTAAGTTCATAGAATTATCCAGGTTTATCCCTGAATTTGTGTCATCTGAAAGGTTACAGATGAGGAGGTTTGAAGAGGGTTTGACCTTCTACATTTGAAATCGGTTAGCTGGGCAACCAATCTTGACTTACCAAGAGTTACATAAGCGTGCCGCGGAAGTGGAGCGAGTGAAGGCAGAATTAAGGGCCCTGAACCCGATCAACTAAAAGAGAAAAAGGTTTGAGCGAGGAACTTCGAGCAAGAGTGTGAAGCAGAAGAAATCTTCTCCTGCTCCTCTCAAGAGCCATCTTCCAGGCTCAACATAGCCCTGTGGGAACTGTGGAAAAAGCAATCAAACCACCCCTAAATGGCGGGTTGGAACCAACAAGTGTATGTGGTGTGGAAGCCCTAAATACCTTATTGTTGCTTGCCCACGAAGGTTGAAGGCTGTAGATAAGGGTGCAACAAAACCCTTAGCCCTACCTCGCCAAGGGGGCCTACCACCAAGGCCTGCAATAGTACGATGGGCATATGTAATGAGTAAGAAGGAAGCTGCCACCTCAGGTACGGTGATCACTTAAACTCTCCTTTTGAATTCAAAGTCTTTGTGTATTATTTGATTCGGGTGCTACTCATTCATTTATATACACCTGATTTGCTATGCAATTGAACCTGGAGAGTAGTAGAATAGAAACCAATTATAGGATCAAGTTACCCAATAATTTTGTGATTGAGCGCCCCATCTCTTACAAACTTGTTCCCATTACCATTGGTGGAACCACCTTCCTTGTGGATTTGATTCAATTTGATTTGTCTTATTTTGATATCATTTTGGGAATGAATTGGTTGCACACTTATGGAGCTAAGAATGACTGTGAGAATCTTAAGGTTATTTTAAAGGATGAAAAAGGGAGAGAAGTATGTTTATATAGGCAGAGAGATGAAAAATCATGTCCCTTGATTTCTGCTATGAAAGCAAGTAAGCTGTTATGTCAGGGGTATATTGGATATTGGTGTTATATTGTTGATACCCAAACAAAAGAATAGAAAGCAGGAAATACTCCTATAGTTTGTGAATTTGAAGACGTTTTTCTTGAAGAGTTACCAAGACTACCCCCACAGAGGAAAATTGATTTTGGAATTGAATTAATCCCTGATGCCCAACCTATCTCCAAAGCCCCACATCGTATGGCCCCAACTGAGGTTAGGGAACTGAAGATTCAGTTAGATGAGCTATTATAGAAGGGCTTTATCAGGCCAAGTGTGTCATCCTGGGGTGCTCCAGTGTTGTTCATAAAGAAAAATGGTGGAACCTTAAGTCTATGTATTGAGTACAGGGAGTTGACCAAGATCACTATCAAAAACAAGCACCCTTTGTTGCAAATAGATGACTTGTGTCACCAACTATAGGGAACATGAGTCTTCTCTAAGATTGATCTAAGGTCAGAGTACCATCAACTTAGGATTAAACCTGAAGACATCCCCAAAACTGTATTTAGGGCTAAGTATGGTCATTATGATCTTACAGTGATGCCATTTGGCTTCACTAATGCTCTCGTAGTCTTCATAGATCTTATGAACAGAGTCTTTAGACCCTATCTAGATAAGTTCATAGTGGTGTTCATAGATGACATCCTTATGTATTCTAAAGACGGGGAGGAACATGTTGATCATTTGAGGATGGTGTTACAAACTTTGAGGGAGCATCAGCTTTATGGTAAATTAGAAAAGTGTGAATTTTGGTTAGAAGAAGTGGTATTCTTGGGGCATATGGTTACAACAGAAGGGATCGAAGTTGACCCCTAGAAGGTGAAAGCAACCACGAAATGGTCAAGGCCTACCAACATCATTAAGATTAGAAGCTTTATGGGTTTAGCGGAATATTATCAGAGGTTCCTTAAGGAATTTTTGATAATAGCTTCAACCCTGACCAATCTGCTAAAGAAAGCGAATAAATTTGAGTGGACAGAGAAGTGTGAGAGAGCCTTTCAGGAGTTAGGACAGCGATTAACCACCGCCCCAATCCTAACACTCCCCATAGAAGGTAAAGCGTACATAATTTATAGTGATGCTTCGAAGAACGGTTTGGGGGGTGTGCTGATGTAAGAAGACAAAGTAGTAGCTTATGCGACTTGATAGCTCAAGCCTTATGAGAAAAATTACCCTACCCATGACCTGGAGTTCGCAATCGTGGTTTTCGTATTGAAAATTTGGAGACAGTACTTGTATGGGGTACCATGCAAGATCTATATGGACCATAAAAGTTTGAAATATATCTTCACCCAGAAGGAGCTCAATTTGAGACAATGGCGTTAGCATGAGTTGCTTAAAGACTATGATTTACAGATTCAATATCATCCAGAAACAGCAAATGTTGTAGCAAATGCCCTGAATAGAAAGGCGCAACATAGCCAAGCACTGTGGTGATTACGCTGAGTCTCTTGAGCGAGCTTGATGACTTAGGAATTCAACTAGTGTCCCATGGGCAAGCAAATATTTAATTATCAACACTTACCTTACAGCCTTCTATAGTGAAGGAAATTTAGGTTAACCGGGAAAGTGATCATGAACTCCAAAGAATAAAGCAAAATCTAAACAAAGGGAAGTCTCCTGGGTTAGTAGTCCAAGAGGATGGGATCCTGCGATTCCAAAATCACCTATGCGTATCCAAAAATGAAGAATTAAGAAAACAGATCCTAAATGAGGCTCACAATACTCACTACTCGATGCATCTAAGAGGCACCAAGATGTACAGAGACTTAAGGCAATACTTCTGGTGGAATAACATGAAGAAGGAGTTTGCAGAATATGTGGACAAGTGTTTAACCTGCCATAAGGTTAAAGCAAAGCATTAGCATCTTATAGATGAACTGTGAGCCCGAGAAATTCCCACATGGAAGTGGGATTCGATCTCTATGGACTTCATTATAGGTTTACCCCTTTCAGCCTTGAAAAAGAATGTTATCTGGGTCATAGTTGATCAACTTACCTAGTCGGCCCATTTTCTGGCAATTAGGGATACTTGAGGAGTTGAAAAACTAGCCCAACTATATGCTAAAGAGATAGTCCGCTTGCATGGGATTCCCTTAGACATAGTATCAGATATCGATCAAAGATTCTAAGATCATTTTTTCCAAGCACTTCAAAAAGCCTTTGGGATGAAATTGAATTTTAGTAGCTCTTATTACCCTGATACAGATGGGCAAACTGAAAGAGTGAATCAAATTCAGGAGGACATATTAAGAGCTTGTGTATTAGAGTTTCAAGGGAAATTGAAAGACGATTTACCATTGGTGGAGTTTTCGTATAACAATAGCTACTAATCCATCATCAAAAGGGCCCTATTTGAGGCTGTATATGGGAGACAATGTAGAACCCCACTATGCTTGAGTGATTTAGATGAGGCATTGATCATAGGTCCCAAAATGATCTAGGAAGCCATTGAAATAATAAGAAAAATTCAATAGCATATTAGAGTTCCCCGTAGTTGGAAAAAGAGTTATGCCGACAAAAGAAGGAGGCCTCTGGAGTTTCAAGTAGGTGATAAAGTTTTTCTAAAAGTTTTACCAACTAAGGGTATCAAGTGGTTCAGAGTACGAGGCAAATTGAGTCCACCATATATTGGACCTTATAAAATCATTGAAAAGTTAAATCCCACAGCATATCGACTGGATCTGCCGGTAGAATTAGAACATGTGCATAACGTGTTTCTCATCTCTCAGCTCAGGAAGTATATTCCAGATTCGAACCACACCATTGTATTTGAACCTATTGAAATCACTAAAGATCTAGTGTATGAGGAGCGTCCAGTCCAAAAACTGGATTGCAGGACTAAGCAGTTGCGCAACTAGTAGATACCTTTAGTAAAGGTGCTTTGGACAAATCATACCTCCCAAGAGGCCACTTGTGAGACCAAAGAAGAAAATAAAAGCCAAGTACCCACATTTACATATGATAAAATTCATAAGTTTCAAGGAAAAAAACTCTTTAAGGGGGGAAGGTTGCAATAGCCTAACCCTAAATTATGTTTATTTATTTAATTACCTCCTGTTAATGATTTTCTCATATTTATTTATCGCATTTTACATCTCAGTGGAAAAAAGAAAATAATAATTTCATTTGGCCCCTCATTTCGCAATTCAGGGTTTTTTTATTTATTTAGTTATTAATGAAAATTTTGGGAGATTTGATAGTAGGCCATAATAAGTTATAATCTAAGTGATTTTATTTGTTTTTCGTAACATCACAAAAATTTAATTTTGAGTTAATTCCAGAGATTTCAAGATTATATGAAGCTATGGACGAGTTTCAAGGAAATCTAGGATACGAAGTAGTAGAATTTGATGTAAAGAAGAAATGGTGGCACCAAAAAAATTAAAAGTGGGCATCCCGATGACCAGGATTATTGTTTGCAAAAATCAAAAGAATGATAAAGAACCCCAAACAAGGCACCCACTATTGACCATCAAGTATGGAGTAGGGAAAAAAAACAGAGGAAATAAAAGAAAAAAAAAGTAATGATTAGAAATGCACTTGTGAACAATTCGCTTTGATTATTGAATATGCTGTAGTTAAGTTTGACAATGCCAAGATGTGATTAGTGACATATGTTTAGACAATTTGATCGTTGTCCTTTTTTATTTTGGGGCTATACTCGAGTAGCTTGTTAATGAGGGGGTAATTATTTTTTATAGAATAATGGCTCTTATTAGAATTATCCGTAGATGAATTTTTAGTCACCATCATATTTGTTGAACGTCACCATAAAAATGTCATCTCACAACAAGTATTTTGTTAGTTATAATATAATAGTAATCCTCTTCATATTCAATTCCAATCCTAGTTCTCATGTGCATATTAACAATGGCCATTCTGCATTGTGAGACTTGTCACTATTATATTAGCAATCATTCCTATTAAATGTGATGATCAAATGTAATTTAAGTATGAGAGCCACCCCTTATCTATATAACTATACTTAAAATTGAATGATCACACCTTGATTAAACACTTGGTGATCATCTATTGGATGCGAATATTATTTTCTTTTGTCTTTCCCAAATCATTGATTTTAGATATTAATTGAGATGTATTAGCAAGAGTAATTAGATCACATTAATGTTGGGATTCAATTTATAGGTTTCCACCTTGTACTAAGAAAGTTGCTAAGTTTTTAATTTTATGTTTCATCTTTTCTTTTTTTTTTTTCAAAATTAAGTGTTAGTATCTTTAAAAACCTATACAAATTTTATATTTGTAATTTTAATATTATAAGTATAATTGTAAAATCATAGACCAATAATATTAGAAAAATCATTTTGAAAAATTATGATTTAAAGTAAAATTATCTTATTATAGTTTCATTAATATATATTTTACAAATATGTTAGTTCCCCAAATTAATAAAAAAAATCAGGTTTTAGTTGTAGTCATAATATTAATCAAGCATATATAAAATGACTTTTAACTCTCCAATTTTCCTTAAAACTTTGATACTTTTCATAATTCCGTAGGGAAGTATAATTAATTAATGATATTTAATTTTCTTTGAATCAAACTTTTGTAATTGAGGAATATTTGTAATTAGGGCTTCTTCATTTTAACTTATTACATATGACTTCATTTCATTATTTAACCTTAATTAATTATAACAACTTTTTTATCTTTTAAAAGGAAAAGTGGTGTAGCTATAGGCAGGGAGTGATAGGGCGAGAAAATGATGGAATCTAGAAGTTGTATTTCGCAATTTGTGGACAAAGGTGCTTTAGTGGCTATATTAACTTTGTATACTTCAATTGTTGACTTAAAATTATATTGGGCTTTTAGACTATCATATATCAAAAATGTTATTTCATTTTGGTGGACGATATAAAGCGTTTTACCTGATAATATATTTATTACATATCTATTGACATATTAGATAAAAAATTATCAAAGTAGAAAATTATATCAATCCATGCGAAGCATGAGTTTAGCACTAGTAACTATCATAGCGCTTCCTTAGAATTACCTTCAATAGTCAATCACATTTCATCTAGTAGTTATCTCCCTTCCTGAAGTCTCTGTATCTATCCCCCTGAAGTTTTTGCATCCATCCCTAATAGTCCGCCTTTGAACAATTAATGAAGCAAGTACTCAATCTAAAGATTTTGAAATGTGAATTTCGTATATTAAAATTGGTAAATCAAGACAAATGCTAAACTTGATAATGTCATAAACTATGACCTTTAAAAAAAAATGAACCTTGCATTTGGATGCCTAGGAAAAACAGTTAATAGTCACTCTCATTTTTATATGTAGAAGAAACCTCCCTTCCTACCTATGGTAGTCTTCCTGGACTTGTATAATAGTTAGGAACTCATACGTTCATTAACAGCCATATCTTTTGGAAAGCATAATCTCCAATTAATTATATTAGTTATTTTGTGTTAACTATTGTATATCCTTTTCATGTTAACTATGGTACATCTTTTTTCCTTAATATAACTATTATCACTTTCATCGTAAAATATTAGTGTAGCTAATTCATTGACTTTTTATTTGGAATTTACCATTCAAGTGTTCCCCCCAGATCCATAACATCCATTAAGATACGTGCAAATTAGATGCACTAATGAAAATTATATCAACAATTTGAGACTTATAACGAGACAGAACTCTATGGTAATTTCTAATGATTATGAATGCGTCCCATAATTCATTCAAAGGTGATTTTGATAAAAAGAATTACTATTCAGCGAATTATTAGTCACCTTAAAATTTAAAAGTCACTCCAATATAATTATTAGTGATCTCAAACCCTTGAAGAATACACTCCTAAAAGAGTCCATCTCATTACATACCTCTTGCTCTGTGATGAATACTTCTATAGTGACTTTTAAAGACTATAAGTGCGTCCAGTATTTGCTTTAAATGTAATTTTGATAAAAGTTACCACCTGCTGAATTATTAATCACCACGAAATCAACAAGTCACTCTAATACAAATTATCAGTCATCTCAATACCTTCAAAGAGTCAGTCATAAAAGGGTCAATTTCATCATATAGCTCTTATATGAGGTTCTCTTACACAAAAACCTATGCGTTAGATTAAAGGAAGCTTAATAATTATTGATTGAATTTATTTTTAGTTATATGTAGATTATTCGATTTTGTACGAAAATAACGATTAAAATGATGCATATATAAATTTTAATAATGTGATGCAAATGTATATCAGATACTAAGAAACAAGAATCAAGCAAACTTGATCATGATTAAATCAAGAATTTCACACCACAAAATGAAACAAATTGAACTCAATAATTGGTTAATGATTACTCTAGTTGCATTTCGGAATGCTAAGATAATTCGAAGCACAAGCTGACAATCTGGTTACTTATTTGGTGTGAACCAAGTCTCCCTTCAAATATTAGGCGATGATGATTAGTCACGGTTATGGAGTTATAGTTTGATAGAGCTCATGTATACATCAGATAGAATATAAAAATACCAAACGCCCAAAGCGTAACATAGGTCATGAGAATCGTAGGCTTATGTGAATGGGTTGTCTCATTTTAAATTTTGTAAGATATCTTATGTAAGACTTACTATTTTAATGAACATAATTGTAATGGTCACAAAATATAGATATATTGAACACCAACTATAATCATAAGTAAAAGGTCGACTAGAAGTCTACAAAAAATATAAGGGTTCAACCAAAAATAGACCTAGTGATCATCAACCAAAAATATATTGTGCATGAACCTAGAATTGAAGGGTGCTCCTTCTTCATATTTTAGTACCTACAAATTCACTTGGGACAAATAAGAATAATTGCGAAGTGCTTAGACTTGTTGTAAACCCAGAGGTGAGTAGTTATGATCGCAGTTTGAGACTGTATTTAGATATTTTCATCAACATTGAGCTATTTTGCACCATTGTTAGCTTAAGATAAGATCGAACATGATACTTTGTATTTAGGTACCCTAAAGTTTTAGACATTCATATTTTTACCCATAATTTTTTTGGGTTAATATTTTACTACCTCTATGTTTATTACCTTAATTTTAGGAACCCTGTATGTTTTTAATGTGCCCCTAAACTTTTAAAATTTGTTTTGTTAACCCCAATTCTTACAAACTTACTTTTGAAAATTCAAATTTTTTGTATGTGTAATTTTTGT
>NCQT01117066.1:21612-34127 GCA_002740465.1 Stenocereus thurberi
GTTGCTCAGTAGCTACTAGTTTTAGCTCCTTATTTCTCCAGATCATTTGCCCCTCTCATAACCCTTGCCCTTAGCCCAATTACAAGCCTAAAAAGTTCTCGTGATTATTGTTTTGCATATTTCATTGTAGTGGTGGAGAATTGAGAATCTTAGCAAGCTTATGGCAGTTTGTTTGATTAGAAGAGAGTTGAGTGAACCTTGTTATATTTTAAACACATGAGTGGGAGTGTTCTACATTTTCCTAAAGTGAGATTCCACCAATCATGCTTGTACATCATTTTTAAGTGGGGTGAAAGAGTGTGTACCGATGTCATCAGTAGGGATTAATGATTTCATGATGTGTACATTATGTTTATGTGTGATCTAGTGCTTTGGTTACTTGAGTGATGTGGTTCATTAAAATGTGTATATATCTTTCCCAAATGTTTTATATATAAATTTTTGTGAAAAAACCAACAAGATTTTTGATTTTCTATTCTTTATTTTTTTTGTTTTCTTTTGTAGATTTTATGGGTATATCTTCTATAAACCGTCACGAGACATTCCTCGTCTACTAGAGGTAACTTCGGGGTTTAAAGGGTTTGTTGCACATGCTAACTGCAATCGTAATTCCTACGAGAGTGAGTCAGGATTTTATTTTCTTTTCCTAGAATTTCTAGTTTTATTTTGCTCAAAGACAACCAAAACTTAGGTGTAGGAGTATTTGTTAAACTAGAAATTATGATATTTCATACCCTTTCATTATTTAATAATTGCTTGAAATAAACTATTAAATTAGATTTTAATGATGTTTTGCTTATTTTATAGGAATTGAAAAATTTGGAAAAGTCAAACAACTAGCTTAAGGATTGGATCAAGTTAAAAGAGGAAAAAGGAAGAGAAGGCAGCTAGACCCAACCCTCTTTGGCTTACTGCCCAAACTCAAACCCAGTTGGTGTCCTACTAGCCTTTCCCCCTCATTCCTTTCTCTCTCTCAACCTCTCTNTCGGACCAGGCCGACAGTCCGCATTTCCCGAGGCCACGAATAAGGCCCGACGTGGTTCTCCCATTCGTTCTCCCTCTCAGCCGGTCGGGGCTAGGCTGAAGATCAGTGGCCCAAGCGCTAGACCCTCCTCACTTTTATTTTTTTATTTTTTTCACTCAGGCCTGTTCTGCTACTCCTCGCGTAAGTCCTAGTCACAAGCCAAGTCCAGCTCTCCTTCTCACTTGTTCTTCGCTCCCCCATCACGTGATCTGAAGCCCTTCATCTTCTTCCTCTTTCCCTCCTATTTCTTTTGCCCAGAAAGACCATCTCAAAAATTCCAAAAATAGGGCAGCCCTCTAACTTTCCTTCTCATCCGTTACACGCTCTCTCTCCTCACTAATTATTGATTCATCATCAATATCTTTAAGCCATCAATTACAGAGGAGTTATTGAAGCAATGACTAGTGGGAAATGGGGCTATTCAACTAAAAAAAGAGGTTGAATAAGTAGGAAGAAGAGTAAGAGTTAGGTAGTTTTAATCATCTTGAACTTTATTTTATTTTTAGTTTTTTTTTAGAATTTGTTCTTAGTCCCTAAAATAGTGTAATTAGATTAGGAGTTCTGTTTGTAACTTTGAGTATTGTGTTGAATTTTACAGGCTCTCACGTTGAAATTCTGATTTTAGCAATCCAATTTCGACCCATCTTTGAGGACGACATCCATAAATGCTACGACGATAAACCGTATACTTGCAAAAATTACAACATGTAGAGGTAAAGACCAATTTATGTAATGGATCAGTCGGATTCAATTGTCAACACAGATATTATGTGAGCTTAAAAGATGAATTTGCTAAAAACTTCGTAGATGTCACGATAAAGTAGTTGGAGTGGACATGAAGAGAGGAGGTTACCCACTAAGGGTATTTTGAAAACTAAAGGCAAATTAGATAATATCATAGACCCAAAGACTAAGATAACAATGTTACAGACAGAACAATTTGAGAATCTTACTCTAATGCAAAAAATTCAAAGGATAAAGTCCAACCCACAGGAGATAAAAATTAATAGGTCATGGATATTAGCTTTGTCAACCCTATAAAAATTATCACGAAAAATGTGTAAAAATGAAAGTTGTAAAATTATCATTAAACCCTAATTACTAAGAAGCACAAGTGCAAAACATAGATAGTGGTTGGTTGAAGTATGAGTTTAGATAGAAAAGTCATTGAGTACCAAAAAAGAATTGCCAGTGAGTCAATCTATGAGGATGAATTAGTGAAAAATATGACTATGAACATATGCTATGAAGTTAGAATATAAATTCTAATAGCATCTATATCCCAATCAATGTATGTTTAGAGGGATATAATAAATAAGAATTGGGTGCTTATATAGATAGTGGTTGTTCTATCTATTCTGAAAAATGATCTTTTTTCCAGAATTTATCTAAAAGAAAGCCAAGAATCCTTTACAAGTAAGGATAGTTGACAATAGCATAATGAGCCAAACAAGGTCATAGAAGGGTTACCAATAGAAATAGGAGGAGTCCAATGCATTTTGTCAGTCCTATGGGATGCTGATCAATCCTCTCATGATATGATTATTGGAAATAATTTTCAGGGACCATATTCTCCATGCACATAGACAATAAAACCAAATAANATTTGCAATGAATGGTCACTCAAGCCCTATTGATAAGTTAAATGAAGCTTACACTCAGTAGAGATTGAGTTCACATGCAGCCACTGTGGTGAGAACCTAATACCTGCATAAGGTGAGATAGCACTAGCAATTTCACTACTTGAGTTATCTATTAAAGAGCAGATTGTTGTATAACAAGAGCAATTATGCAAAGAATTATACTTTGATAATTGTCTAAATTTTTGGGATAAAGATAAGACATTTGCAAAAATTACTTTGTCAAATCCCAACACTATTATTCGAGTCAAACAAATGGTGAGCTTACACTAGGATATCAAAGAATGTGATAAACTAATCAAACAACTTTTAGATAAAGGATTAATCAGAAATAATTAGATTCCTCATGCTAGTCTCACTTTCATGGTAAGAAACCTGATAAGTGCTTAATGTATATATCATTTTAGGGTCATTTTGCAGCAATTTTAGGAGAATTGTGTGCTTTAAGTTACCTTTTATACTCCTATTCTCATTTTATGCTTGGATATGATTGCTTAAGGATATTTATAGGAATTTAGACCGTTTTGACCCAGCA
Source organism: Stenocereus thurberi (assembly GCA_002740465.1). Taxonomy (NCBI): domain Eukaryota; kingdom Viridiplantae; phylum Streptophyta; class Magnoliopsida; order Caryophyllales; family Cactaceae; genus Stenocereus; species Stenocereus thurberi. The sequence continues at coordinate 24,812 of NCQT01117066.1, forward strand.
TTTGACCATCATTTGAGTGTATATTGACCACCCATAGATGCCCCTAAGATGCTACACACGTGGAGCACGAGAATAGAAGAGAATTTGGTTCTAGCCAAGATCACAGTCAGACCGTGGTGTCTGCCATGTACCGTGGTAAGCTGGTAACTGTGGCCTCTTCATTTGCCTTCAGCTGTGTGTCTGAAAATGCTGGAGTTCTTACTTAAAAACCCATCCCTTAGCAACAGCAAAAGGAGGATCCCCATGTAGATAGTCATTTCTATTATCTAAAATTTTACTTTTTGTAGTTAAGAATTTTGTTTGATTTTTGTGTAAGTGAGAAATCTTGAGTGAGGAACTCTGTTTTGTTAGGGGTTTGAAGACTTTGTTGAAGGCTATAATTGTCAATCCCTTCACTCTTAGATCTAGTTGTTTAATTTTTAATCATAAGTGAGTAGTTTATCTTGTCTAGGGATTTGTTTATCAATAGAAGTGTAGTTGGATCATTTTATATTCGATAGAATTGTGCTTTCTTTTCATGATTGGTTTGATTTTGTTTTATCAAGTGATTATCATGTCACGAGTGGACTTCACTAAATTTGCTTGCACCCTTGAGGCAATTGAATGAAGAACTAAATGGTGAAATTCGATTGTTAGACTGCTTGATAAGACCTAATATAGCAATGACTCGAAAGAGAGATTTACATGTTAGGAGGATGAGAGAGTAATCAAAAATATTCAACTTAGATTAAGACAAATTAGTTTGAAAGAACGACGTTGGTTTAGTTTAGGCAATTTGGTGGATTTTGAAATAATAGACTAAATTCTAGATCGATTACAGTTCCTCAAAACTATCTGATTAGAGAAAAGCACATGTTAATCGTATTGATCCAACACCTTTCGGAACTAAATAAATCCCTACGTATTCTTCCTTAATTGAATTTAGAATCAGTTAATTAGAAGTTGTTAAGTCAAACTCCTTGATTAAGTAACTGCTTAGCATTTTCTTATAAAAAGGACTCGATAGATTACTTTGGTTCCTAAGGAAGATCTTTTAATCTATAGTATGACACCTCTGCGCTTACCGACGTGTCAAGTTTTTGACTTTGTTGTCGGGGACCAATTTGTCAACTATTGAGTTAGTCTTATGAAATTGACCAAGTGTTTTATTTTCTTTTGTTTTCTTTCCCATTTATTATTTGATTGCATTCGTAGTGTTAATTATTATGCTTCCGGGAATCCTCCCCATTTATGCGAAGTCCATTTTTGTACGAACCTAATCCCAAGATCGAGAGGACTTTCCGTTTAAGGAGGATGAAGCAAAAGATTGAAGAACAAAGATGAGAGGTAAGAAGAACTTCAGCAAACATGGTGGGATGAGGAGGTGACCTAAGAAGGATGCTTAGGGACTTTGTTACCCTTGGAGTCCAAGGAATCGTCCCACGCATTGCTCACCCTAACATTGACACAAATAAATTCAAGCTCGAGCCAGCTCTCATTTCCATTACGCAACAATCCCAGTTTGGAGGCACCCCTTAGAAGACCCGAACATACGCCCTTTAGAGGTGTGCGATACATTGAAGCTTAACACAGTCCCCATCGATGCCATCCGACTGCGATTATTTCACTTCTCAATTAGGGATAAGGCAAGAGCATGGACTGCATTCTTTGCCTTTGGGACGTATCACCACATGGGATGAGCTTACTAGAGCTTTCCTTGCAAAATTCTTCCAACCAAGCAAAACAGCAAGTTTGAGGAATCAAATCATCAACTTTACACAAAGGAATGATGAGATGCTCTATGAGGCTTGGGAGCAATTTAAGTATCTGCTACGGTTATACCCTCATCATGGTCTTCAACGATGGATGATTGTTCAATCTTTCTATAATGGTGTGACCTAACCTGTAAGGTCCACTATCGATGCAGCGGCAGGAGGAACTTTCATGAATAAAACTAAAGACGAGGGCTATAATTTGATTAAGGAGATGGCGCTCAACAATTTTTAATGGTCCACCGAATGAAGCCAACCCAAACGGGTTGAAGTTGATGCAATTACTTTGCTTTCTGCTAAAGTTGATGCTGTGACTCAAAGGTCGGACCATATAAATGTTAACGCTGTGAATTCTAGTGCCCCTCGCCTTTGTGAAATTTATGGTTCCATTGAACGTGTGACTATGAATTGTCAACACGGGAGTCCCTTTGTCCAAGACTCTAGTGAAGTCAATTATGTCAATCGATGCCATCTGACTACGATTTTTTTCCATCTTAATTAGGGATAAGGCAAGAGCACCGACTGCATTCTTTGCCTTGGGGATGTATTACCACATGGGATGAGCTTCCTAGGGCTTTCCTTGCTAAATTCTTCCAACTAAGCAAAACAGCAAGTTTGAGGAATCAAATTACCAACTTCACGCAAAGGAATGATGAGATGCTCTATAAGGCTTGGGAACGGTTTAAGGATTTACTGCGATTGTGCCCTCATCATGGTCTTCAATGATGGATGATTGTTCCATCTTTCTATAATGGTGTGACCTAACCTGTAAGGTCCACTATCGATGCAGTGGCAGAAGGAACTTTGATGAATAAAACTGAAGACGAGGCCTATAATTTGATTAAAGAGATGGCGCTCAATAATTTTCAATGGTCCACCGAACGAGGCAAACCCAAACGGGTTGAAGTTGATGCACTTACTTTGCTTTCTACTGAAGTTGATGCTATGACTCAAAGGTCGGACCGTATAAATGTTAATGCTGTGAATTCTAGTGCCCCTCCCCTTTGTGAAATTTATGGTTCTATTGAACATGTGACTATGAATTGTCAACTTGGGAGTCCCTTTTTTGAAGACTCTAGTGAAGTCAATTATGTCCTGAACTTCAACCCGAGACCCGCAAATGGCCCTTACTCTAGTACCTATAATCCAGGTTAGAAGGATAATTCGAATTTCTCATACAGGTCTAATCCAAACCCTTTGAATATGCCCCCAATGAATGCTAGGCCACCCCCCGGTTTTCAAAGACCTCCTTTCCCTCGATAAGTACCCCAAAAGTTCAATTTAGAGGCTATGATGGAAAGTATGCTTATGTCACAATAAAAGTAGGATGAGTATGTTAAGGAATCATCCTCTAAGGTTGATGTGCTTACAACTCACATCTACATCCCCGGGTAGAGTTCCTAGCAAGCCTGAACCTAACCTTAGGAAGCAATGTAATGTTATGATTTTGAGAGGAGGGAAACAACTAACGGGACCTAAGGGGGTTACCAATGATCAGTTTTTGCATGAGAAGAATGAACATATTAAAAATGTTGAGAAAGAGGTGTCCACACCCTCTAAGGGGGTGATTGATGATGTTGTGCATATATCTGATGAGGTCCTTAGGGACCCTGAGATCACTTCCCCAGAACCTACCCCACCTTTGCCATTTCCTTAAAGGATGGCTAAGGCAAAACTTGATTTGTAATTTGTAAAGTTTTTAAAAGCCCTTAAGAAACTCTACATAAACATTCCATTTCCTGAAGCTTTGACTCAAATGCTTTCATATGCTAAATTTTTGAAAGAAATTTTGTCTAAAAAAAGAAAGATAGAAGAGCATAAGACTGTAGCTTTGATTGAAAAGTGTTGTACAGCGCTCCAAAACAGGCTTCCTGCTAAGCTGGAGGATCACGGTAGTTTTTCAATTCCCTGCCTGATAGGGAATGTGTCTATAGACCGTGCTTTGTGTGATTTAGAGTCAAGTGTGAGCCTGATCCACCTTTCTGTGTGTGAAAAATTAGAACTAGGAGAGATGAGACTGACTACTATATCCTTACAATTAGCGGACTGTTTTGTGAAATACCCTGTGGGTGTTTTAGATGATTTTCTAATAAAAGTAGGAAATTTTTATGTTCCGGTGGACCTTGTGATTTTGGAAATGAAAGAAGATACTTGCATTCCCATCATTCTTGGGAGTCCATTCTTGGCCACCGCTGGGTACCGTATTAGTGTAAAAAACAGTAAGATATCATTTGATGTGGGGGATGATCATGTGGAGTTTAGCTTCTTTAAAGCCGCTAAATTCCCTTCCATTTTTGATGAGCGCAATAATATTGATGTGGTTGATGGTTTGATACGGGAAATTGTGTCTAACCTTGATTCTATGATCCTCTTGAGCACTTGATGTTGAATGATAGCACTACTAAGGATGCAAAATCGCGAAGGAGCCATGTGTCCTTAACTGTTAGAAGCCTCTCCACCAATTCCACCTTCCCTTGCTTGGGTGAAACCACTAAAGGATGAAAATAAGCCCTCATCTGATAAGGCAAAAGCTCCCAAGGTAGAACTAAAACCTCTCCCTTCATCCTTAAGGCATGAATTTCTTAGACCCAACTCTACATATCATATGATTGTAAGTGCAAGTTTGAATGCATCTCAAATTGACTCTTTTCTTAGAGTACTTAGAGAGCAATGTAAAGCTAGAAGGCACACTCTTGATGACTTAAAAGGAATTCATCCTTCTATGTGTGTGCAATGAATCTTAATGGAAGATGACCATAGGCCCTTAATTGAACACCAAGGAAGGTTGAACCCTAGCATGCAAGATGTGGTAAAAAAGGAAATTTTGAAACTACTTAAGGCCGGTAAAATGAATCTACGCTATCTCTGATGGTACGTGGGTAAGTTTGATCCATGTTGTACCTAAGAGAGGAGGCATGACTATTGTCAAAAATGAGAACAATGAACTAATTCACACTGGGACTATCATGGGATGGTGTATGTGTATTGATTATTGAAAATTAAATAAAACCACCCGTAAAGATCACTTCACCCTTCATTGGCCAAATGCTTGAAAGGTTAGCTAAGAACTCATATTTTTGCTACTGAGATAGATAGTTGGGATTCTTTCAAATCCATATCCATCTTAATGACAAAGAAAAGACTACTTGTCTTTATAGTACATATGCTTATAGAAGGATGTCATTTGGGTTATGCAATACCCCTGCTGCATTTTAATGTTGTATAATGGCTATTTTCTCTAACTTTATTGAGGACGTAATGGAAGTCTTTATGGATGATTTTTCTGTGTGTGGTCCAACCTATGACCATTGCTTGAATAACTTGTCCAAGGTCTTGCAAAGATGTGAAGGTATGGATTTGTTCTTGAATTGAGGGAAGTGACATTTTATGGTGCAAGAGGGGGTTGTCCTCAATCATGTTATTTCTAATAGAGGCATTGAAGTTAACAAAGCAAAGGTAGAGGTCATTGAAAAATTGCCACCAACTTCTGTAAGTTGTGTGAGGAGTTCTCTTAGACATGTTGGTTTTTGCCGGTGGTTCATAAAGGGTTTTTCAAAAATTACAAAATCTCTCACCCAGTTGCTTGTCAAGGATGTGCCTTTTAAGTATAAGGAAGAATGTTTTAGTGCTTTTCACATGTTAAAAGAGGCATTAATCACGGCTCTAGTAATGCAAGCTCTAGATTAGGAGCTACTTTTGAAGTGATGTGTGATGCAACTGACTATGCAGTGGGCGCCGTTCTTGGCCAACGAAAGGACAATAAGCCATATGCTGTATACTATGTAAGTTGTGCTCTTAATGGGGCTCAAGTGAATTATGCCACAACAGAGAAGGAATTCTTAGCGGCTATCTTTGTCTTGGAAAAATTTCAATCTTACTTGATCAATTCTAAGGTCATTATCTTTACTGATCATGCCCCTTTGAAACACTTAATGAGGAAGTCCAACTACAAACCCCGACTCATCTAATGGGTCCTCCTTCTTTAAGAGTTTGATTTGGAGATCAAAGATAAGGCTGGGTTAGTAAATGTGGTTGGTAATCATCTATATCACCTAGGCCCTGAGGCTACCCCTGGTGAAGAGCTCCCCATTGACGACTCCTTTCTTGATGAGTAACTCTTTACCGTTTCCCACCATGCTACCCCATGGTATGCTGATTTAGTCAACTTCAAAGTGTGCGGGGTGCTACCTCTAGGATTGTCCTATCAGCAAATGAAGAAATTCCTTTCTGTTGCCAAATACTGTATAGGAAGAGCCTTTTCTTTACAAGCTGTGTGGAGATGGGATCTATAGAAGATGTTTACCGATAGATGAGGTCTGTAGTGTCTTATAGCATTGTTATACTTTAACTTATGGTGGACACTTTGGACTGGATAAAACGATTGCAAAAGCACTCCAAGCAGGTTTTTATTAGGCCACGCTTTTCAAGGATGCAAAAAAATTTGTCATGACTTGGGATAGATGTCATACAATGGGGAACATTACCAAGAGGCATGAGATGCCTCAAAGTGGCATACTTGAGCTGGAGTTGTTTGATGTATGGTGGATTTACTTCATGGGTCCTTGCCCTCCTTTCCGTAACAACCTTTACATCCTTATAGTGGTTGACCATGTTTCTATATGGGTGAAAGTTATCACCAGCCCGACAAATGATTCCAAGGTTGCCATCAAGTTCCTCAAGAAGAATATTTTCACAAGGTTCGGTACGCTAAAAGCTCTTCTAAGTGACAATGGAATACACTTTTACAACAAGCCTCTTGAGTCACTATTAACAAAATATGGGGTGTTTTATAAGGTTTTTACACCTTACCATCCCCAAACAAGTGGGCAAGTGGAGCTCTTAAGTCGAGAGTTGAAGAGTATGTTGGAGAAAATGGTGGATCGGTCCCGCAAAGATTGGTCTCTTAAGCTTGATCTTGCTACTTAAGCTTATCGCACCGCCTATAAGACTGCTTTAGGCACCACTCCATACTGATTGGTGTTTGGGAATTCTTGTCACTTCCCAATAGAGATGGGACATAAGGCACTATAAAGACACTAAATTTTTATCTTACAACAGCTGGAGAATGGAGATTCTTGCAACTAAATGAGCTAGATGAACTAAGGTTGGAGGCCTATGAGAGTTCACACATCTACAAAGAGCGGATTAAGAAATGGCATGATAAGCACATCATGAAGAAGAGATTCAAAAAAGGTGACATAGTCCTATTGTTCAACTCGAGATTGAGATCATTTTCGACAAGCTGAAGCCTCGGTGGTTGGGGCCATTTCAAGTCCCCAAAGTTCAACCTAGTGGAGCAGTTGAAGTGTGGGGTGAGTCTACCGGTGCGTTTATAGTTAATAGATAGCGGTTAAAACCTTATCTTGTAGGATAGCTTATTGAGAAAGCTGTTGTTCATACACTCACCGAACTAAACCAAGCATAGAAGTATGGTCAAGCTGTTGACCTTGGAAAAGTGCTTCTTGGGAGGCAACCCAAGCCCTTTTTCTTTTTTTCTTAGCTTTGATTTTCATTATTTTTTTATAGTTTTTCATAAAAGGGGAAAAAAATAGAAACAAAAAAAGAGACACAAAAAACAGTGAGAAGGATAAGAATAAAAAGAGAAAAAAAAGAAAAGAGGGAAAAGAAATGTTTAGCACTACAGCCTGCAACCGAGCAATACGGCCGTGGGGTGTCAAACCAGGAAAACCAAAAAAAAATTGGTGTCTAGCAGACACCATGGTTTGTCCGTGATGACTCCCACGGACTGTGGTGAGCTACTACGAGCTGCGATCAAGGGTTTTGACCACAATGACACATTCTCACCCATCTTCTTCTTTATCTTCGACTCTCTCTCTACCTCTTTCTTTCGCTCTCTAAACCCATCATTACTAAACCTTTAATTCTCCCTTATTTCTTATCATTTTTACTCCATTTTCACTCAAAATCCTTCATATTCCCTTAATCTTTCTCTTTCTCGCACAAATTTCACCTCTTTTCACCATTTCTTCTTTAACTTCATCTCACATTCACCCATCCTCCATAGACATCTTCTTTCCTCTCTAATTCTTCTTCTTTTCACTTAAATTCTTCATATTTCTTCCTTAAATTTTATTTTTTGGGTTTTCATTTTTATTTTTCTTCTGTTTTCATACCTATGGCACCCACCAAGAGACAAAAGAGTATCAAGGAGGTAGGATCATCAAGCCAAGCACCATCCCGGCCTTAACAGACCACCCGAACTTCCACTAATGCACAAGCTCAAGGTAACATTCCTTGTCCTCTTGGTCTAACTAACCCGATCATGTTGCTAGATATGCTCATTTGAATGAATGCATGATTGTGGCAACTCGTTATTATAATGAGGAACTATCAGGACATTTAGGAATGTTAAATGATATTCGGTGGTTGTATGCACAGGGTGGTATAGGACATTTCATAGAGTTAAAGGAGCATACATATCAGGACCTTGCCTTAGATTTTGTGAGTACATTTCATATCGAGGTCACTAGAGGGCCTCAATGTCAAGTCGGTACATTTCATTTTATTTGCAAGGACAATTATATGAGTTGAACTTAGGTACCTTCAACAGTATATTCGGTTTTCCACCTAGTATGGGTTTACTAAACCAATAAAGTGCATTATGAATCCAACCCAAATGCATTTTGGGGCAAGCTTTCGAGGAGTGTTATGTACAATACTAGTTCATCCAAGTGCACACATATTAAGAACCCTTGCATTTGGGTAGCTCAGCACATCCTAGCTTGCTGTTTCTTTGCTCAAGATCATAGTTTGAATGTCCTGAGATTATCTGCGCTATATTTCTTATCCTTTATGCGTGATGGTTCTTTACCCCGGGTCATTTTTAGCCAGGCAATTGTATAGTGCTGCTGTTAGCACTAGGGGTAGGATAGTCATTGGTGGTATTCTCACAAATATTGCTAGATTTTGGGGTTATAAGCCCAACCCTAAGGATAGAGTCTTTGGGTTCGAGTGGCTTGAGCAAGCCACTTTTGAGATCATGAACTTTTGTAAAGTAGAGGCTAGACGCTTATGCTAGGTTTACCCTAGGGATAGGCTTCTGCGACTTCCCAATGTTGATCGAACTACCTTACTTCACCATGCTAGCCTTTATTGGGTACCTAGTGATGCTGAGGTTGTTTAGCCTGTACCCCATCCACCCCCTTATTCTAGTCAGGCCGGGCCTAGTTCTTCCTCCCAACCACCCTCTACTGACTATGCTAACCTCCAAGCCACCCTTAGGTCTATCCAGAAGGAGCAAGTATCCCTTCGAGCATATGTCGCTTCTAAAATGCGCTCTTCGTGACTTTCGCCAAGAGCTCCATGACGAGCTCCGTGGGATGCTTGCTACCCAACTCAATATTTCCATGATTACAGGGCTTGTTTAAAGACTTGGCGGGATTGGCATATCTCTTATGGCCAACCATCCCATCCTTCCCCACCTCCTTTTTTATTATTTCTATTTCCCTTTTTCTACTTTGTGCACGCATTGAGGAGAATGTGTTGTTAAAGCATAGAGGCGTTAGTCCTTATTTGATGGCGTCTGATGCTTGATTTGGGTTGGT
>NCQT01117102.1:12495-24331 GCA_002740465.1 Stenocereus thurberi
ATTACAGAAAACGTCTGCTAATAATTATAAATATTCCTGTGATTTTAAATTAAGTAGAATTTATTTAAGCCTTACTGAATGGCAAAACTAACCTTCTCTATAATGACGGAGTCAGTACTACCAATGGCAAGTAGGAGGAGCAAACTAGAAGCAACACGTGGCTAATCAAGGAAGATTATTTTGACGACGAATCTCCAATTAGTAGGAAATATGCATGCACCTTCATTATCACCAAGATCGGACCATAAGTTGACGTGGATGGGCCTCCAGTGGGTTTGATCCCATCCCCTTACGTGGCTCCCCATCCTCACACTTTCTGATTTTACCGATCAATCTTCAATGGCAATTTCTTACGTGCTTTCAGGAGCACATACTCTCGTTATTTATATATGTATATTTTTTATGGATAAATTTATCATATTTTTATTTTAATATATGTTCAATGATGTGGCTCATGAGAGTATATGCTCCTAGAAGTATGATATACATATTGATCTGCAATTTTCATACATGAACTGCAGGCGAGTTGTGGCAAACAAACTGGCAAAGCAACCAGAGGAGAGAGAGTACCCACAGTAGTGTGACCCATTTCAGTTAGATTTGACGAAATTGATCACAGAGTTAAAATTCAAATTGAATAATTTGAATCTATACCTAATTCGACGTTTGAAATGTGCTCATTTACAAGTGGATTTGAAATCTAAATTGATTCAAATTGAACCATACTCGATCAGAAGTTTTTTACAAAGTTGCTTATTATTGTGTGATAAGCGTATTTAATCAAAAATTAGTTGACCTGAAATTGACCCAAACTTAAACTCACCTGACCCAAATCAAACTAACCCAAAATATCACTTAACTCGAAACTTAACCTAATCTATACCCGAATCAAATGACTCATTTTTCATATCTAATTTTAATGTCGCATTGTAAACTTTTCTGGTCTTGATTCTATGCGATCAAATAACAACAACAACAACAACAACAACAACAACAACAATAATAATAATAATAATAGGGAATAAAACAATTAAAAAAAATAAAACACCTCTCGACAACTCATTTGTGATATAATGGGAAATCCACTGAAACCAGCTCCTTGGCGTAAAAGCCGACGGGTCCAACCCAGGTGTCTCAGCTAAGGATGAGCACGTGGCAGTTAAGAATGCACATGACGGTGACACGTGGCAACATCGGTCAAGTTCGTGCAAAAGTGAACAGTATAATTTATTATATACACCCGGGAGTTCGTGCTCCCAAGCTGATATCACTGTCAATTTAGATTGCCACATTATAATTATTTTTTATCTTCTTAAGTTAAATGAGTGTCAAAATTTCCTTCAAGTAACCACTGGCTGTAGCAGTTTTCCCCCCAACCCCCCAGTTGAAGATTTCACATTTCTAACAATAAAAGACAGGTCTTTCTTTGTAACAATAATTCACGCTTGCAAATATGCATTACTGTTGCTTTGTTCCAAAACTAAATTATTTCAATCTGTTGCTTTTTTCCAAAACTAAATTACTAGTTTATCAATCAATCAATTAATATTAGAGCAAGATTTTCATTCAGAAAAAATCAAGCAAGGTCATTTTCCATTATTTATGTTATTCAAATCAGGTTTATTTATTTATAAAATTATCATCATTTTTGAGAATGTTAATTTAAATCATTCATCAAATCTTATCAATTTGCAACAAGTTCAAACAGATGGTGGAATTTTGGGAGAAGAAACTTCTGCCTTTCCATTCAATAATTTTGCCAAGATATACACACATGCCTTTCCTAAACATACTCTACAAAATAAGTTATACAATCAATTGTTATCCTAAAATAACCTGCAATAACTACTACAATATCATCTACCCAAAAATAGAGTATTGCCTACCAAAAATACAAATATACAATAACATCACAATACCCCCCTCAAGTTGGAGCATGGAGATCATGAATGCCCAACTTGTGAAGTAAGAATGAATATTGTTGTGGACCCAAAGCCTTGGTAAAAATATCCGCTAGTTGGTCATTGGTTGGAACAAACCGAGGATAAATTTCCCTTTTGACAATAGCGTCGCGAAGAAAATGGCAATCGACTTCAATGTGCTTGGTCCATTCATGAAAAAACGGGTTGTGAGAGATGTGCAAAGCAGCCTGACTATCACAATGAAGGGACATGGGTTGAGTGCGGGGTACTCCAAGGTTTGATAAAACACCTTTCAGCCATTTCAGTTCACAAGTGGTCATGGTCATTGAGCGATACTCTGCTTCAGTGGAAGAACGAGATACCGTATGCTGCTTTTTCGTCTTCCAGGAAATGGGAGACACACCAAGGAATATGAACCATCCGGTTAGTGATATTCGAGTCATCGGACAACCAGCCCAGTCTGCATCACACCATCCGTGTAGGCGCGAGTCACAAGCACTGCTTAACAGGATACCTTGCCCGGGGCTTTGTTTCAGATAACGAACAACACGCAGCGCAGCTTGCCAATTATCCTCCCGCGGTTGTTGCATGAATTGAGACAAAATATGAACACTGTAAGATAATTCTGTCCATGTAAAGCACAAATAAATCAGGCGCCCTACCAAGTGGCGGTATGGTTCGGGATCAACAAGAAAATCACTAGTAAACAGAGCCAAACGATGATTCTGGTCTATAGGGACACGCACGGGTTTAGCTCCCAACTGACCTACCTCATTAATAATATCCAATGCGTATTTCCTTTGACAGAGAAAGAATCCTTCTGCGCTGCATGCTACTTCAACCCCAAGAAAATACTTAAGACTCCCAAATCTTTCATGTGAAAACAGTCGCTTAAATAAGCTTTAAATTGCCAGATAGTATTAGTGTCATTGCCTGCAACAATTAGGTCGTCAACATACACAAGTACACTAAGATGAGTTTTTCCAACGGTCATGGAAAAAAGGGAATAATCGGAGTAGGACTGCTGAAAACCATAGACCTTCAATGCAGCTGAGAGTTTGGCAAACCAGCAGCGAGGAGCCTGTTTAAGCCCATACAGAGACTTTTTCAACTTACAAACTTTGTTGGGAGTCAGAACTCCGAACCCAGGAGGTAACTTCATGTAGACTTCTTCCTAAAGATCGCTATGAAGAAACGCGTTGTAAACGTCCATTTGATGAACTTCCCAATTTCTTACAGCTGCTACGGCCAGGAATACTCGTACTGTAACCATTTTAGCCGCCGGAGCAAAAGTCTCAGTATAGTCAATCCCTTCAATTTGATGGTTCCCTAAGATGACGAGCCGAGCCTTATATCTTTCCACGGTACCATCCGAATTGTGTTTGATTTTGTAGATCCACTTTCACCCGAGAGCTTTCTTGGTTGGTGGCAGGTCCTCTAGCACGCCCCCACGTTCCATTAGTCTCTAATGCCTGTATCTCCCGTTGCATGGCTTCCTGCCATCGTGCATCTTTCACTGCCTCAGAGTATGTCATAGGTTCTTGTTCGGCATGTATAGCTGTAAGAAATATTCTATGTCGCAAAGAAAAATTGTTACAATTCACAGTGTGCAATGGCATAGGGACTACCTGAGGAGTACTGCGGTGTGGGTGTCGATGCGGATGGACTCAATTTTTGTATCGAATGAGTGACATAATCATGCAGTAATACTGAAGCCTTTTTCTGTCTGTGACCTCGGCCCAATAACTCCTCCTCAGAAGAGGCAGACTCATCATGCCCAATGGATTCTTGAAGAGCTGTGTTAGGAGTGGGCAAAACCTCACTATTTAGGGGTTGTGCTAGCACAGCACTAGGCTCAACTTGATCAACTTGTCTTCCTGCTCCCTCTCTCACTCCTAGACCATCACAGTCCTCAAAGTCAATAGATGGGTCCCCAAAATTCGAAGGTAGAATTAAGTCATTATAAGGAAGAGAAGCAAACGAAAATTCAGTTTCATAGAACTTGACATCCCGGGAAACAAAGAACTCATGTGTTTCAAGGTCATACAAACGCCACCCCTTTTTTCCATATGGATATCCCACAAAAATGCAACGCCTACTCCGACTATCAAATTTGTCGCCTGTCCTTCCTTGTTTATGAGCATAACATAGGAGCCAAAAACACGAAGATGATCATATGTAGGATCACGACCATAAAGAACACTGTACGGAGTCTTTCCATCCAAAACTGAGGTAGGTGTTCTATTTATTAAATAACCAGCTGTCAGCACACATTCTCCCCAAAAATCAATAAGTAAGCCACCCTGAAATCTTAACGCTCTAGCAATGTTTAGTATATGTTGATGTTTGCGTTCCACTCCCCCATTTTGTTGTGGTGTCCCCGTACAAGAGGTTTGAAAAATGACGCCATTCTCAAGAAAATATTTTTCAAACAAGTAAATTCCGTTCCATTGTCAGACCTCACAATTTTCACTTGTTTGTTGAATTGACGCTCTACCATAGAGAGAAACATTTTTATATTCTAGGACACCTCTTTCTTATCTATTAGCAAGTAAATCCAAACAGCTCTAGAGTAATAATCGACAATAGTCAAGAAATAAGATGCTCCACAAGAAGAGACATGTCGATAAGGACCTCATAAATCACAATGTATCAACTCAAACATATCAGAAACTCTAAAATCACTAACAAGAAACTTTTCTCTAGTCTGTTTTGCACGCTGACATACATAGCAACACTTATTGAACTTAACATTATTTTTCTGAAAACCTACAGCAGGAATTAACTTGATTACTTGCATAGACAGATGACCCAAACGTTGATGCCAAAGATCCAAAGACGCCTCCTTGTCAATCTTCAAAGCCGAAATATGCGGAGTCCCTTTGAAGTAATAGAGTCCATCCCGACGTTCACCCGCACCAATCAGCATCCTCAAAGTGTGGTCCTGCATTACACACATATTTCGAGTGAATGAAACAACACTATTCGAATGATCTATGAATTGAGACACAGAAAATAAGTTGCAAGTCAATCCCGGCACATATAAAACATTCTTAAGACAAATCCCTACATCAAGAACAACAGATCCCTCCTTGGTGGCCACGACATTGTTCCCATTCGGCAACCCGACAGTACATGGCACGATGTCCCGCAAGTCATGCAAAAGATTTAAAGTCCCCGTTATATGATTTGATTCGTCCGTGTCTATGATCCACGACACTTGCTTACCATTCATCTTCTCTGTGTTGGAGATTTTCTGACTTTTTAGCAAATTTAACAGCCCCTATAATTGATCAGAACTCAGTCCAAGTGAACCTACAACATTCCCTTTCGAGACGCTTTCCATAGCCGCGCTGCCTGGAGAGGTTTGAGGTGCGTAAATCTTCACAGCACCACGTCCGCGCCCAGCCCCTGTTCGCTGCTGCTGTGAGGGCTGTTGTCCCCTGCCACCTCCAACAGCTTTCTTGTCGTTACGTGGCCTGTCATCCCACCAGTCTGGATACCTGATGAGTGCAAAGCAAGACTCAGCCTCATGTCCATTACGCTTGCAATGACAGCAGACAATTGATTTGTCTTTCTCGTTCATTCGGCTACGAACAGCAAACACCATTACTTCTCCTCTTTCTTCTTTTCCTCGAGCCACGGTCCTTGCTCGCTCTTCTCGTATGAGAATCGAATAAACCTTGTTCAGATTAGGTATCGGGTCTTGTGTTAAGATATTGGAGCGAACCTTCCCGTATGTTGTTTCGTCCAACCCCATGAGGAAAGTATGCACCCTCTCCTCTTCTCGTTTCTTTTCAAACTCCAATCCTAGATTGCACTCGCACTTTCTGCATTTGCACATTGGCATTTGATCATAGTTCGCTAGTTCATCCCATAATTGCTTGAGCTTGCGGTAATAATTGACAATGCTCATTCCCCTTTGCTTGCATTCCGTGATATCTGATTTTATTTGCTTAATTTTTGGGCCATTGACCACTGAGAATCGATCTCGTATATCATTCCATAAATCCGCTACAACCTCTACGTGTGAGATTGTTGAGCGGAGCGAAGACTCAATGCTGTTTCGAATCCAAGATACCAATAAAGAATTGATGGTCCACCAATCTTCGATGTCTGCCGAGTTATCAGTAGGCCTTGTAATCATCCCATCCACAAACGCGAATTTCTTCCATACTCTTAACGCCGTGCGCACAGAGCGTGCCCATTCATCGTAATTTTCTCCTTTCAGCTGTACCTGAGTAATCAACAATCCAGGATTATCAAGTGTGGTTATGTCATAAGGTGAGATGGTTTTCCGTTGAGAAGTTCCATCAGTCACGATCTGTTGGTTGGTCATGGTGTTTTCTTTAGCGTGTATGGCTCTGATACCAGAACAAGTTCAAACAGATGGTGGAATTTTGGGAGAAGAAACTTCTGCCTTTCCATTCAATAATTTTGCCAAGATATACACACATGCCTTTCCTAAACATACTCCACAAAATAAGCTATACAATCAATTGTTATCCTAAAATAACCTACAATAACTCCTACAATATCATCTACCCAAAAATAGAGTATTGTCTACCAAAAATACAAATATACAATAATAATAATTTGTTCATTCTACCGTCTTAATAATGTTCAATACTAGGAGTAACATATCTATTCATTGCTTCTATTGTGGAAGTTGTTCACTAAGACTGATCAATTTGTTCATTTATTGTTTCAATAAAATTCACTTTAAGAGTGGGTTATTTGCTTATTATTTGCTCGTTAAATAGATTAATTTGAGATACCACAAAATTATTGTTGTTTATATCACTCAATCACTCAAGATTGTTTACAAATAAACTTTAACTTATTCAGACTGCTCATTTTAAAATATTTAACTTGTTCTTCGAATGATAAACCGGTCATTCACCACAAGACTTCATTTTGTTCATTATGTTAGCTAGGCCTGCTCTTTGTAGAATATGAGTTTGTTAATGTCAATATTGTTACTTGGATCGCTCGTTCAAGATTGTTTACAGACAAGTTTAATTAGTTTATCAACTTATTCAAGCTATTCATTTTAAAATATTTAACTTGTTCATCGGATGATAAAAGGTTGTTCACCACTACAATTTATTTTGTTCATTTGGTAACCTAAGGTAGCTCTTTATATCATTAAACAAACTCAACATAGTTATTGTAAAAAATTATATCATTTGATACGCTTGAAAATTGAAAAAAAAAAAAAAAAGAAAGCCAGCATCCACTTGAAGCATGAATTATTTACCCAACAATAACCATAGAAAAATCAAACAAAGCCTACATCCACTGGAGGCATGAATTTAACCATAGAAATCAAACGTAGAAGTATCAGAATTGTTTATTAAGAGGATGGAAGGAAGAAAATATCATTGAGTTTTGACTAGTGATTGTGAACCAACATGGTGAAATTCTTAGATCCTCTCATGATGTATAGCGAAGAAGAAATGGAGAAGATGCCCAGAGGAGACAGCAGCGGGACGAGGGGAGAGAGGAGACAGAAAAAAGAAGAAAGCAGTACAATAAAATGATGGAACTGATTAGGCATGAGGAAATTAAGTTTCATTTATTTATTTTTAAAAGCCCAAAGTTATGTGTACTTGTAGTGTCTATGTGGATATGGGAGTATGCACTCCCATATGCATATAATACATATTGGGGCGGACAGCAGTGTCGTGGTTTTCTACTCGTGCTACTTCCAGAGACCAACCCACCCTGTGAGTAATGAAGGTCCAGCATCAAGTTACATTGTCGCTAGGGGAATCTTATTGACTGAGAAGGTTCTATGTGTATACTAGACACACTATCAAATAGTAATCAAAATAATGCTTACAAAGACAACAGTTTTTAAGGTTCTATTTGAACCCATAGTTCAAGTTGTGATGTTAGAAGGTAAATTGAGCTCCTAAAAACCATCATCGTACCGTTGCTAAATTTCGCAAAATTGTTTAGTTCGTTTTGTTCAAAGTTTAAATACGCTGGACTTGTTTAAGACTCGACAAATGTACATGATCAAATATGAAATTCAAATCCGACTTGCTTGGATCACCAAACAAGTCCAACTTAGCTTGACGAGCCTTAAACCGAACCGGCTCACAGGGCTATACTCCATTTATAACCTCTTTTTTTTGGAGAGGGTTGTTTCCAAGCGATTAATATCATTGTCTGTTTTTCATTTCTAAATGGATAATACTTTTTTATTTTGAACTCCTCTAATTTAGAAATATAAGTGATGGAGCCAGATCTGTAAGAAAATAAATATAAGCAACAAAGGTGATTTTTATGTGTAATTTTATGAGATGATGTGGTTGATGTTTTAAATTTTTGATTAGATATAGTAAGATATTTTTATACAATATGTATGTATTTATATGACACATTTCAAAAGTTTAGATCTATTCTATCAATTATTCACAATTTTATTTATGACTATGAAGTTGTGGTTGCTATAATTTGGACATTCACCATATAGACTTACAAATATGATCTTTTCAACTTAATTAATGACCCATTGTTTTCAATTTATACTGTAATAAAATAATCTATGAATAAGATCGTACATATTGAATGATATTGATGAATATTATGATCAAGTGATACTAAATTACTTAAACAATGTAAGACTACATTGACAATGATATTATGTATTTTCAAATAGAATTTGACGTTTGAAGATAAATATTTATAATATTATTAGGGGAAAGTTTTAATAAAACCCCAAGTGCAAGGTGCATCGTTGAGTACTCGGGGTGTCGTCCGCAGAGAGTTGGGTTTCCAAGTGCCAGAGCTAAGTAAAGCATCTCAAATTAGGCAAAACTGAAGGAATAGAAAATGTAACTAAACTACTAAAATAACCAAAGGACTGCGATTATAATTAAACCAAAGATAAACCAGCTGATCAAGTTAAACCCCCCTTCCCAAGTTATGCTAGTATTCGAGGTTGATCGGTTGCGTCAAGGGTCAATAGGTTAGTCCAGTTGATCTAACAACCTATTTTTATGGGATTAGTTCGACTAAACTATTAGGTTGACAACCCTTGACCTGACTAGCGATGATACTGTTTTCATGTCCCAATCCCAACCATTTACTTTGCCCACACTAGACTCAACCTCACCTTTCAACATAAGTCGATTGGCCCAAAATACGAATGAAAGCTCTTTCAAATATTCCATCGAACACATGGTGAACGTGAGAGGAAAAAAACCTTAAATTCTAGTATGAACAAGAGAGACAAAGGTCTAACAACAATCAATTGGCCATCACAAGGCTAATCACAATCCAATTTTACAGCTATAATCTGTACATTACAAAAGCATATAAACCAAACATGAACATAAACATACAAAATAAAGAGATGAAGAGAAGAGAAAACTTATGTTGATTTAATGAACTTGAGAATCCACAAGTTTGAATCCAAACAATTAGAGACAAATCCTAATCTAATTTTCCAATGGAATTTTTATTGGCTAATCCTAATCTAAAATTCCAAAAAAGTCGCCAAAGGAAAGCCCGGGGATGTCCCGAACAAAAACGCCCGAAGGGGTTTAAATAGAAAATCGGGCGAGCAGGCGACAGGGGATGCGGCACGATCGTGTCAGGCGGCACGACCCCACCGTGCCACATCTCTGGAACGGTGGCGCGGCCTCCTGTCGTCCCTTTTTGCCTTTTTTTGCTCTTCTTGTCCGTCTTCGCTCCTTTTCGCGGCGTTTTGCTCGATTGGAGTTTATTGCCTATAAAAGCAAACAAAATAAGTAAAAATTATAAAGAGTATTTTATTATATGAGCTAAAATTAGATAGAAAAGATACGTAAAATACTACAAATTATCCCGAACAAGAACGTCCGAAGGAGTTCAAATAGAAAATCGGGCGAGCGGGCGACGGGGGAGGTGGCACGGCCCCACCGTGCCACATCTCTGGCACGGTGGCGTGGCCTCCTATCGTCTCTTCTGGCATTCTTTTGCTCTTCTTGTTTGTTTTTGCTCTTTTTCGTAATGTTTTGCTCGAGTGGAATTTATTACCTACAAAAGAAAACAAAACAAGTGAAAATCTGAAAGATTATATTATTATACGAGCTAAAATTAGATAAAATTGGCACGTAAAATACGATAAATTATCGCCTAACAAATATATTGAAAAATATGTCCGCAAATTGGTTCAACATATTTAGAGACTAATACTCCTCTCATGTGTACATGCCGAAAAACAAGAACCGCCCACATGGGGAGGAAGTGAAGACATGGTCATTTTTGCGGTCTGAATAGGGATTGGCATGGAGCAGGTTCAAGGTGGGTTGACTTATACCTGTACACATACCCATTTTTAAGAGTCATACCCATACCCATACCCATTGGGTTTTGGATAGTTGTACCTATACGCATACCCATCGAATTTTTCGAGTTTACGGGTTTTATTCGGGTATATATATAGTGCGCAAAGTGTTACTCATATTCAACTCATATTTGTATATACAGTATATTTGATTAGTAATTTCAAACGATACTACTAAAATTCATGTCGGATAAACTCACGGAAGTTAAAAATGTAAAAAAATTTAATTTTTTATTTCTCCATAAATAAACACTATACACTTAGTTTCACGCTAAATATTTATTTTTGGGTTTTACTATATTTGGTCTCCTTTTATTAGCAAATTGGGTACACAATTGGGTACGAATTTTAAGAATTCATACTCATACCCATACCCATTTTCAAAGGCAATACGCATACCCGTCCTATACTCATTTTTTTATAATTTTTCGTACTCATACCCGCTATAAATGGGGCGAATTCATGATAAATTTTTTAGATTTGGATGTAACTCTCATCCCTGAGTGTGAACTAATTGGAAGCATGAAAACTGTTTGATTGGTTACGTTTCAGAAACCAAGTCCTAATTGATTGGGTCCATATATAGACACCGCTTATCTTGGGAAGGATTCTGGTTTGGGTAGCTGGAAAAAATCAACAGAATCTTCCACGATCATCGCCACTGTTACGCTACACTACAAACAGGGATGAACTACGTACACACCGGATCCAATGGTTCAATCCAATTCAATTCCCATGTGTTGTTTGTTTGTTTGTGTTGGGGAAGGCACTCCTCACCTAACCCTATGAATCTCGCTACAAACTACACAAACCTCCCAAATTAGAGTTCTTCTTCAATGACTATCCTTGCGTGTAAGGACACTATTGATTCTGAATATTTTTCTAGTACAATGTCTTGGAAAAGTTACATGAAAACTGGGAAACAAGTCATTGTTGATATTATCTTATCGGATTGGTGAGAGAATCTATTAGCTTTGTTAATTTCAATAACCAAGGTTAAATTTATAAAATTATTAGACATTTTGTCTTTTTTAATTAGGTTATATTTTAAATTTATAGTTAAATTTTGAACAAAAAATTTATCTTCGCCCATGTAAAATAGAAAGAGATTATATCCAATCTATTGTGAAAAAATGCTAACCTCCTTACGAAAAATCCAAACCTTCATCTACTTTAATAAGGGGCCGTCATCAGCCATAACTGCTGATGATAAATTCCAATCTTCGTACTTTTTGAAGTTTTATTCAGTTGTAAGATATTTACTAATATTTTTGTCTCTTTTTAATAAAATTTTTCTCTAATTTGTGAGAGTTTGATTGTTTATTTTTCTCATCATTAATGTGAATTTGATTGTTCTCACATCCACTGTGAGTTAGATTGTTCTTACCATTAGTGTGAGTTTGAGTCATTACCTTTATGCAATTTACCGTAGAGTTGAAAATTTAGAGTGAGTTTTTGGTCGAGTAGAATTCGAAAATTATTACATTAGATTTACGTTTCCGATTAAGGAATGAGTCAATAATAGAATTTCATGTGGTTTCACTATAAAGATCTTCCTTTCAAGTGCAATCTA
>NCQT01117164.1:5684-17989 GCA_002740465.1 Stenocereus thurberi
TTTTGCTAATTCTTGACAGAGTTAAAAGTTCCAGATGGGTTTTCTTCCAACATATCTTATTGTGTGAACACAAAGGAGGCAAAAATATCTGGTCTCAAAAGTTATGATTGTCATGTTATACTCAAACATCTCTTACCACTAGCATTGTGTGGTTTTCTTGCAACACCTGTATGAGAGGCACTCATTGAACTATCAATGTTCTTTGATATATTAGGTGCTAAAGAACTGAAGATTGACGACTTGGAGCAAATTGAAGCTCAAATCTCCATTACTCTATGTAAGTTGGAAAAAGCTTTCCCTCCAATGTTTTTTGATGTTATGGTGCATTTGTTGATCCACTTGGTTCATAAAACTAAAATTGGGGGCCCAGCCCAATTTAGATGGATGTATCCTATCGAACAAGTTATGTATAGATTTAAATCATACATCCGCAATAGGACTAGACTAGAGGCATCAATTGCAGAAGGCTGTTTAGCTGATGACCGTATGCCCCTTTGTTCAAGTTATCTGCATAGCACGGAGACCAAGTTTAACCATTCACATCAAAAATATGAAAATCAAGTTGAGAATGATGGCGGCTTATCTATCTTTAATCATCCTGGTCATGGATAAGGTTGCAAAGAGTTCGTACTAATGTTGATAAGCATGAGTTAGACGAAACTTATATCTGTATTTTGAAGAATTGTGATGAGGTCCAGCCTTTTCTAGGATAAGCCTTACCTTTAAAGTATTTTTCGCCTTTTTAACTCTTTGTATTTCGAGTCAATTTGTTAACTGAAGTAACTTTTTCATTTTATTCAGACAATACTCTACAAGTCAACCATCTAACACTACACTTTCAAAGGAGGGATGGTGTAAAAACTTCAGAAAATGGCTCAAGTGTGAAGTATACAATGCTACATTAATTATCACATATATGGAAGTTAACACAAGCATAACTTAATACATTATAAATAATCTTTTTAGGTAATGCGGTTATATGAAATTGAGAAGAATGATTGCTTTCACTAGCTCGTGGACCAACACAATATGTTACCTCTTTTAGTGGTTATATTATTAATGGATATAGATTTCATACATAACAGCGGGAAAAGAGTTTGACAACTCAAAATAGTGGCGTAGTTATGGTGGGAAATACAAGTTAAGGAGATGCAAACATAGATTATTATGGGCTCTTGACTGACATGCTTGAGCTACAATATCTCAGGAGAAGACGAGTTCTGCTATTTCGTTGTGAGTGGTTTGATGTATATAACAAGATTAGAGAGATTAAAATGGATGAATATGGCTTCATTAGTATTAATTGCAAATGACAATTGAAAACTAATGAGCCATTTATCTTAGCTGGCCAAGCAAATCAGACTTTCTATGCAATCGATAACGTGAACAAAGAATGACATGTAGTTCCAAAGTCACAATCACATTCTTCTTATGAAATGTCATTATTAGATGATCCACGTGGTATTAATTAGTTGTCAAAGTAATGCATATCATGCCAGTGAGCAGAGATCCAGAAAGAGGTGGAAGGCTGATATATAGTTGTACTTTCTTTGATAGTTATATTATTGATGTTATATTAATGTTTGCAAAGTAAACATTTCTTTTTTCCCTATTTGAAAAGATGTTTGATTATATGACCCATTGAATAAAGCTAACTATGAAATTATCATATGGTTTTAAAATGATACTGGCATGGAATAAGATCATGCCCATGAGATGCATTGTGTTAGGTTCAGTGCTGTGGCAATTTACAACGAGGAAGTAACTTTTAGTTTGAAGCATTTTCACTACTTAGAAAGTCATACTATTTTGGAGACTAAACTTATTGGTGAGTACTGAATATATCTTTCCAATGCATGTATAGGATAGCTATGATTTTATATAGCAACTGAAAGAATTCCCTGCCAGAACCCCTGGAAATGAAGGGCTATACAGGGAAAAAAGATGGTATAGCACCTCTTCTGACATTGGTGCAAATAAGTCAGTTGTTGATGAAATTTTTTATTTATGATGTTTAAAATGAATATGTACGAAAATAAGATATTTTGATGTTCATCTAATCAGTTATTGATGTCCAAATTGATGCAGTGGTTAGGCATTGATAGGTAGCAGCCAATAGCACTAAGCTTTTTATGTGTTGTCTAAAAGATTGCATGGAAAGCTCTATTATGTTTGTTATTACTTAATTAGATCTAACATATAATGATATGTTGTGGATGATATGGGTTTATCATACTTGATTACTAAATTAGTACAATACTTAATGGATGCATGGGATGTGGATATATAAGTTACAAAGGTAATACATTTTCTAATTTTATTCAACTTGCTACAAAAGAAACAATGATGAGGATTTGTACTTCATTGTTTTAGTTTTCTTGAAATGGCTCAACCTTACTCTATAGGCGCTAATCTTACCAAAACACCACCTATGAGGGCAACTGCTGGACACTTACAACAAGTGCAACAGAGGTCACAGGGTAGTCGTAACAACCACAACAAGGCCCACAAGACACCCATAGTGGCTATAAATGACCTTATGGCTTCCATAAAAGTACAGTTGCCAAAACAATCATTCATACTTAAGAGGCAAACCTTGATGTGTCCATTTTTTCTTTAACTTATATTGACATATTTGTTATGGAAAATGACTATTTTTTAGTTGCTTTGTCATAATACAGGAAGATTTCTTCTACTAAATCAGAGAATAGATTAGAAAGTAATTCCTCCATGCCAAGGCTAGATAGACAGATGTTTGTAGCACCTAGTATGCTAGCTAGAGGTCATGGAAAGAAATTGCATGAGCTCTATGCCTCCAAAAGCTAGTATTCTCTGGGGAGGGCTACTAATCCAAAAGGTCATCCTAAGAGATATACTTTTATTGGTATATCAACTAATAGCTCACTGGTAAAGCAGTCTTCAATCAGAGCTACTTCTGATGATGGAGATCCCTTCAATCCAATAAGACATTTCCCTGGTTCTAGTAATCATGGTTTCCATCCTTTACGAGTTCATGGGGATAATGTTGGGCATGATGGGGATAATGCTGACAATGATGATAATGATGATGCATCATTCTCAGAGGACGATGCTATATCATTCTCGGAGGATGGTGATTTGCATATTCCTTAATGTGCTCATCCTTTCAACCGTTCATTAAGAGAACCTGCCATTGAGACAGCTCAAGTAGATTGTGCTAATGAGATAGAAACACTTCAAAATGAGGAAGAAATGAATGATGGTTAGCTTTTCTTCTTCCACTATATTTAACTTTTTAAATAATTTATGTTTTACTTATGCTCTAAACTTGTTTCACATGAGGTGTTTCTAAAAAGAGAAAGCCACACAAAAAAAGTGAAAAAAACATAAGGGAAAAACAAATGTGAAGAGATTGCGAAGCTCAAACCTGGACAGAAACCTCTGATAGAATTCTACAATAATCATGCTGTTGGAGACAATTATGATATTTTTGTGAGGCATTTGGGAATTATAGTTCGTGATACTAATATATGCCCATTGAGATTGTGAAAGATATTAAAGATAGACAATTCAAACGCATGTGGCAGGCGATAACGATATGAGCAATTTTTAAAAAGTTATATATATCTAACGGATCTTTATGCTAATGCTGTTTATTTTTATTTTATTTTGGAATGTTTTCTCCAACGATCACATGGAAGTCTATCGTGAACATGTCTTGGGCCATATGCATGAGTTGTGGACTAATTGGAGGGCTACCTTAAAGAGGTATAATATCAAAAAGCTTGGAATGAGCTTACAACAAGCTTTGGATCATGTTCCTAGCAGACTCGATAAGCACGAGTGGGAGTGGCTTGTGAAAGAGATATATTCAAAGGAAGCCCACAAGGTTCCATAGTAACATGGTTTGTTTTTCATTCCGTTTGGCTTTCTTGATTGCCAACTAATAATCATTGTAATTACTAACAAATTTAATCTTATTTTCTTGAAAATTTTAAAACTTAGTGTTCGTGCCAAAAATATGTTATGTCTAAGTTACTTTTATGGCTAATTATGCTCGTTATAATCATTATTTTTAGGTTTTTAATTGATTTTATTTTGTTTTATAGGTTTTGAATGAATTGAGGGAAGCTTTGTAAAAAAGGAAAAAAATTATACAAAAATAAATCCTAAAAACCTAAAACCTCCCAGTCATGCGTGCCTCACGTGCTACTTATCTCCCCAGCCCACACGCATATCACGTGAGTAAACCCCCACCCCCTTTTAACTCTCATTTTCTCTCTCCTCTATCTCGGCTTTCAAACCCCCAAAACTCAGAAAACCCGATAACCCCTCCCCCTCCTCCTCCATCTTCGTCCTCATCATCTACTCTCTTTCTCTAAAACTCCAACGCTTTCCACCATCTTCATCCCTATCCACTCCAAATGCCAGCACATCACCACCAGCACATCAATTGCTAGCTTGCCTCATCTCCACCATCCACGGCACAGTGAATCAAGGGTTGAAATCAAAGCTTGCTGGGTATAAATTGAAGGAATTCGGTTCCAGAGCAAGATAATTTAGGGTTTGAGTTTTAGGTTTTTGGGTTTTTCATTGATAGTTTTGTTTTTGAATTCAAAACTTTAGCCTAGGGTTTGTTCTATTTTTCTTGAAGATTTTGAATCGAATTGTAACAACCATTTTCTAGCTGAATTTGGGGTTTAATTTCGTTCATGCTTTTACGATGAATGTTAGGTTTCAATTTCATTTTTTTTGGGGTTCTAAGGTTCGTGCTAGGGTTTTCAATTCGAATGTTCAGATTCGTTTTGGCCTCCAAATATGTGTAATTTAGTTAGATTTGGTCAATTATGGGTTGTAATCGCAAGGATTGTATGAAAGTTTTAAGAGAAAGACTTTCAGGTCGGTTGATGCAAGGTTCAAGGTTCTGTTTCAATGTTCTTCTCCAAATCATTCCCGTGGTCTGGGTTTGAATCTTAATATTCATTTATGCTTTATGATTGTTGGATGATTGCTGAGAATTCGAACTCTCTTTGCTTAGTTTCTGGTTTTCTTGGTTTAGTTGAATAATCGATTATTGTTTAACTAGCTTAGGATGTTACTAGAGCAGATTTTGGACTGGGAGATCTGTTTGTGCTCTTTGATTGTGTTTGTTGAGGTGATTTTACTGAGTTGATATCGTTGGTTGATGTTAGATGAATTTTTGTTGATTATATTTTGATATTTTAGTTAGTTTTCTGGTATTTAGTTCTTAGTAATCAGGATGAATTGATCTTGGTTTTTGTTGCTTGTTGAGCTGCTGGTAATATGAATGATGATAATAATGGTTGTTGATGCAATGGTTCAACTTTGATGTTCGTATGAACATAAGAATGGAACCTGGAAGTTAATTCGTTTTATTGTCATTAAGAACATAAGGCTAATTGTTTTCTTTCTCATAGTGTTAGTTCACGTTTTAGTTTTCAGGTTCTAGGTTTTGATTTCAGTTGAATGGTGATTGAATTAGTAAGTTCATTTAAGTTATCTGATACTTGGTTGAATGGTGATGAATGCATTAGATTCTTAAGTAGAAGGTTTTAGTTGTCTTTGAATGATTTAATTTGGTTTACTGTAGTTTACATTAGATTAATTTGTTAATTTAGTCTTTTGTGACCACAATATTTTCCATCTTCTTTGTGGAGACGACCTTCAAATACTACAGCGAAAGCTGTACACTTGCAGCACTTTGTTTTGCACTAAAACTTATCGTGCAAGCTTTTAGCGCCGTTGTCGGGGATTTTCTTTAATATTAGATTGCTTTATTATGTTATTAAGTTGTGACTTGATTTAGTGCACTGCTTGAATTATTCAAAAAATTGAAAATAAAAATGGAAAAGCCTAAAATTGAAAAAAACTTGAAAACCACCCAAAAAAAAAAAAAANNNTCAAACCCTCAAAAACAAAGTGGGAAGTTTATATTTCCCTCAGTTTGAGCACTTTTCTTTTTCTTAGTTTCGTTCTTATTAGTTGCCTTTGCTTTGACTTGCTTCGTTTATTCGTTATTAGTTGTGATTTATTTAGTTCATTTCTTGAAAAGAATCCAAAAACCCATAAAAATTTAGAAAAACTTGAGACTCTAAAAAAGTTTGATTGAAAAACTCTAAAATCAAATGACCTAGGATTGATTTATGGCGTTAGTTGTTTTATTTTTTTTTTTGTGGTTTTAGAATTGAATTAGTAATTTGAATTTGGTTTGTTGGAATTTATCTCATCTCCATTTTAGGGATTAATTAACTATTTGATTTGACTACCTTTTGTTTGTAAATCTTCTTTAAGGTTGAGTAACACTTTATTTTGATTTTGCACTTAAGTAGAAGAAAAAAAATTAGAACATTCAAAAAATCCGAAAAAATAGAAAGAGAAAAAAGACCAAAAATCGGACATTTTGTGAAGGTGTGGGGTTTATATGATTTGTTGCGTTAGAGACCATGAAAATCAAAGACTCGTTAGGAGTGAGCTCGACCCTGATTTAGAACCTAAACCTGAACCTAAGCTTGAGTTAGAGAATATGGGAAAAGAAAGGACTTTGGGTGATATTTTCTATCCTCCTAGAACTGCTTTACTATCATGCTTTGTTATGCCTAATCATGTACCAAATGTGACCTTCAAATTAAAACCCCATTGCACTTAGATGCTCCCTAAATTTACAGGTTTAGAGTATGCTTATTTATTTTTGCGAGAATTCAAAGAAGTTTGTTCGATGATGCATTTCTTTAATATTCCCATTGATGTTGTACGAATGAAATTGATTCCTTTTACTTATAAGATTCTACTAAACGTTGAATATATGGGTTGGCTGCTAATTCTATTACTTCTTGGAATGATTTTGTAAGATTGTTCCCAAGAAAATATTTTCCTAATGCCAAGACTGTTAAGCTTAGGAATGAAATCAATCGATTTGTGCGACTTGATAGGGAATCATTTTGGAAATATTTTGATAGGTTCAAAACTTTGTTGGTCCAAGCTCCCCATCATGGTTTAGACCAAGAACGCTTGTGCTAAATTATATATGAAGGACTTGACTAACAGAGTAGGACCATGGTAGAGTCCATGTGTTAGGGTGACTTTCTTTCTAAGAGCTCCACAGCCGCCTAGGAGTTTTTAGAGGACTTAGCTGAGGAAACCATACAGTGGGATGCCGCTCGTGATGACGGCCTGAGTTCTAGAGATTGCAAGGGGTGGGTTACATTCTATTTCTGATGTAAATCACTTAGAGTCTAAGATTACTATTTTAGAAAATATGTTGAAGGGATTATCTCCTCAGATGTCCTAGTTATCTTAGACATCTACGGTGTCTTGTTCTCATTGTCAGGCCCTAGGTCATTCTTTGAGTGCTAGTCCTTATTTTGCGTATCAGTTAGCAACCAAACAAGAGGAAGTGAATATGGCCTTTCAGAGACCTAAGAATAACCCCTTCTCCCCTTATTACAATCCAGGGTGGAGAAATCACCCTAACTTTTCATGAAATAGTGGACTAAATGCTACGGTTTCTAACTCTCAACCTAGGATGTTTCCTGGAAACAACTCCCAACCATCTCTCATCCTTCAAATTCTTTCAGAGGCCGACTTTTTAAAGTGTGCATAATGCACCTAGATTTCTACCTCCCATAGCTCAATTTCAACCTCCTCCTAATTGTACTGATATTGATAAATTGGAGAGGAGAATCAATAGCAATGTGGAGAGAATGATTAATGCTAATATGAAAAGAATGATGAGAATGATGATCAAACAGTTCTCCCAGTTAGCATCATCTTCTAAGGACCCAGATACTTTCCCGAGTCAACCTAAGGTAAACCCTAAGGGTCACGTCTCCCCTTCTTCTAGTAACCCTAGTGAGCCTGTGAGGAAAGTGAATGCGATTATATGTCTCTGTTCTGATTGAGAGGTTGATAACCAAATGAGAAATCCTAATGAACCTTGCAGATATCCTCACCAATTCTTCCAAAATTCTTCTTCCTGTTCTCCTTCAGAAACTGATTCATCCAATTAGTCTTAAAAAAAATTCAAAAAAGAGTTATGAATAAGAGTGTTTGACATGGATATATCATTATGTATACTCATTTTCAATGGTCAATTTTAATTGGTGTTTGTTCTTATTTTGTGTTTTGAGAGAGTGTGTGCTCATCATAATTGGTGTAAGTGTTAGTAACTCATTAGCCATGGCTTTTAGCTCATTTTCCAAATCGTTTGTTCCTCTCCTAATCCTTAACCTTGGCCCCATTACAACCTTTAAAAGTCCTCTTGATTATTATTTTGCATATTGCATTCTAATGGTGGAGAATTAAGAATCTTAGCAAGTCTATGGTAGTTTGTTTAATTGGAAGAGAATTGAGTGAACTTTGTTATATTTTAAACACATGAGTGGGAGTGTTCCGCATTTCCCTAAAATGAGATTCTACCAGTTGAGCTTGTACTTAATTTTCAAGTGGGGTGAAAGATTGTATATAGATGTCATCAGTGTGGATTAAAAATTTCTTGATGTGTACATTGCATTTATATGCGATTTAGTGCTTTGGTTCTTGAGTGATGTGGTTGATTAGAATGTGTATATATTTTTTCCCCATGTTGTATACATAAATTTTTGTGAAAAGAAAAATCGAAAAGATTTTTGATTTATTTCTGTTATAGATTTTGTGGGTATGTCTTCTACAAACTCTCACGAGACCTTACTCATCCGCTAGGGGGGACCTTACTCACAAGCTAAGTACAACCGTGATTCTTACAAACGTGAGGTAGGATTTATTTTTTAGGATTTTTATTTTCATTTTACTCGAGGACTAGCAAAACTTAGGTGTAAGGGTATTTGTTCAACCTGAAATTATTACCTTTTATACCCTTTATTATCTAATATTGCTCAAAATTAATGAATAAATCTGGATTTTAATATGTTTTTAATTGTTTTGTAGGAATTGTGAAGTTTAGGAAAAAGAATGCAAAAATTGATCAAATTGGATGTAAAGGGGAAGAAAGATTGGTGTTGGATTAGGAGGAAGCAAAAAAAAGGAACAAAGAGAAGGTCCATAAGAACAGCCTAGCCAATGTAAGCCGCACAGCCTAGTCCAGTGGCCCTCTCATCCAGATGCCCCCTTCTTTCTTAGCACTCCTTCCCCATTTCTCTCTTTCTATTTCAATAGTCCAATCTAAGGCCCAATCACCATCCCTCAGCTCTTCTTCTCCCCAGTTACCGGGCTTGCTATAGGCCCAGTGCGTTCCTTCTTGCTTCACATGATTTTCGGCCCAATTGCGGTCATTTGTGCTGCCCAGACCCAAGACCTTTCCTTACTGCATTACCTTCTTTTCTTCTCAGCCATAACCAATTTCTACCCCCTCTCCATTTAATCATGTCATTCATTCCCTTCATTGACCACCATAAATCCTAGCCGTCACCCTACATTCTTATCACCACCATGATTTCAGGGGTTACAAATCGTGGGCAAGACTTCAATTCAGGATTTAATGGAAGCACTCAAGAGCTAGTGATTATTTTTTTTGGTTTTAAAAAGGGAGGACTATAACAAGATATATGGGGATAGTTTTAGGTTTTATGTCAATTTTCTACTTCTTTTCATTGTTTTTTCCCCCCTTTTTCCTAATTCTAGTGCAATCGACTTGGGTTTCATTTAATTTAAACAACAATTTTAGTATTCGAGTTTGCCTTTGGTAGCAAGTCTTTGCTCGAGTTTCAAACTTTGTTTCCCTCCTCTAGATTATTCGAGTTTGGTTTGGCTATGGCAAGAGAAATTACGGGTTTATTGATTAGCTTCCAAATTCATGCTAGTAGTATGTCACTCCATGACTTAATTGCATAATCATCCCTGAGTACGACACCCGTAAGTACAACAACGATAAATCGTGCGCTTGTTAAAAATCACAATAAGTTCTTTCCTGGGGTATGAAGTCTGCCCCTACTCCTTAAACCCCGCCCTACACAGGGAGTCAGTTGCGTAAGAGGTTGAGGTTGTCCTAGACAGTGCCATTTTGGCCTGGGCCTTATGAAGAGGTTGTCGTGCCTGAGTAATTTGTCAGGCATCCTCTCCTACTATGCACTAATAGTGCTCAGCACGTGGTTGCTTGCTTACCAAGGAGCGAACGATGCCACTTGGCTCTTGCCCATCATGGTGTAACCTGGAGTGGTCTTAGCGAGCAGAGGGTTCACATCCCTAGGTTTGCTCATAGTCGAACGCCCAGAGTAGCCTCACAGAGTTTTTTGGTTCCATTGTTTTCTTCACTTGCTCGGTCACCTAGTGTAATAAAGCGTCTATCATGGTTGTCATGAAATTCTTCAAGGCGTCCATAGTGCCAAGTCCTCCAGCTCGGGTGGCTGCTGACTGACCGAGGGTGTAGCTGAAGAACTCTCAGAGAAATCGTGAACCTTGTGTGCCTCAGGTAAGTCAATCATAAGGTTCTTGTCCCTTCTAGACTGGGCCCTACTAGCATCGCTTACTGCTATCGTATAGTCCTCTTCCCAACAAATGACGCCAATTTGTTTCCGAATAGAGTTTTCTAAAGTGATGAGTTGGTGAAGAATGCGTTTATGAGATGGAAAATGTCCTGGGCGATTTTCCCTTCCTTCCTCCTTCGTTCTTGCAAAAAATCCCACCTCGGATATTGAATATGAGGAACGCCCTTCGGACACTCAAGTTAGCACTTGTCTCGAGAGAGAATAGAAGGACGGTCAATGAAGGAAGAGATCAATTTTGTATCCTTTCTGAAAGAGATGAGCTTTTTCTTGAAAAGGGAAATCTCTAGTACCGATGATGTTAGAGGCTCAATTTCTATGTTGAGTTACATACCTTTTTTGGAGCAGTTCGGTGGGTATTTATTGCGTAGTGTAGGTAGGGACAGGTTGGTAATTTAGAAGAGGTCTACCCGTATGGCCTTAGAGGAGGCGAGACTTCCCCCCTGGATAGCCCTTGACAATTATGGGCCTTTTCTTCAGGATACATGACTCAGCTGCTGACCTAGCTGTTAGCTTAGGGGATTTATCTAAATCATTACCTTTTCTTTAAACATTAATATTAATATAAATATTAACTACTAAATGCTGGATATAATATGATGGGAGTCATTTTGAATCACAAATATAAAATGATGCTATCTATGCAAATTACATCTTAAAGGTACAAAACTTTTAGTTTCGATAGAAGAAGCAGTGGTCGTCATCCCTTTCTTTTAAAATCTTTTGGCCCTTGATCTTATTCCATGAATAAGATTATTATATGACATTTATTTTTGAAAAAAAATACATAAGAATTTGTTAAAAAGTCATTGAATTATACTTATAAAGTCATCATTGAATTTTTTTTACTTAAAGAACATTTAGCATTTTACATAATGTTGCTAAATTATTGATTGTAATTCATATATGTAATTGTTATAATTGTAAAAATTAAGAACTTTTTCATGCATCACACGGGATTAAGAATATTAGTTTTGTGTGAATTGAAAAATGTTGGAAAAACTTATAGATGTTGAGAACAATTGTAAAAATAAAAAAGGATAGAAGAACACGGAGGAGCCGGAAGGAAAGTGATCTCGCCTAAAATAATAGGCCCTTAATCTAACTATCTCATTGTTTAGTATACGATATAAAGTTTTTAGATCAATCCACATCGGAACATAAATGTTTTTTTAAACAAACACGAGCACCGTATTAAATATGGACTTAGTGGTAAATACAACCCCTAAAATTTAAAATCCCAAAACTCAAATTCAAAATCTATATATGTGAGTATGTATATGTGTGTATATATAGGTATTGTTCAGCAATAACATTTAGCTAGAGTAGTGTCTAATGTTTTGATAAGAATAATACACTAATTAGTTAATTTTAAGTGTTCAGCAACCTAGTGTTTCGACTAGCATTTGCACTAACATTTATCATTTTAAGCGACATTTCTGAAAAGCAAATAACATTAGCTTTTGATATTCAAAAATAGTGTTCCATATTTTTTGCTCAAAGAATACCCTATCGAAATTTCATATTCATAAATAATCCATACAATTTTATGTCAATTTATATTAATTAGCTAATACAACAACTAAATTTACCAAACATATTTGCTTTAGTCACTCAACTAAATTGGTACGTGCGAACAGGTAAATAAACTATCAACTATCTAAACAGCGATCTGCAACCTGAACCTGTATCCACTATCTAAATAGCTAGGTTTTTCTAATAGGGTCATATGTACGTGCATACATACATACATACAGACATACATACAATACATGCATGCATACATACATATGTGTGTATATATTTGTATGTTGGCATGTATGTATGTAT
>NCQT01117188.1:36769-48133 GCA_002740465.1 Stenocereus thurberi
ATATTGTCGTGTCTTCTCTATTCAACTTCAAGTATAGCGTCCGCCTAAATCTGAGTAGCCATCCACTTGGTAGTACCAATTAGACCTATTAATTCGGACGGGTGGGTCAAATACGGGTCGGGTGTGTTCGGGTTCGGATAAAATACGGGTCGGGTGTATTTCGGGTTCGGGTAAAATACGGGCGAGCGTAATTCGGTTTTACGGGTTTCGGATCAACCCAACGGGTTTGAAGCGCCTTTTTAGTAAATTATTTTTTTTGTCAAAATCACAAAATTGGCATATTTATTAGTTTATATTGTCTGTAGTTAATGAACAAGCATTGTAACTATAATTTTTTCAAAGAATATCAAAAATATCCTAACGTTTCAATATAATATATGAAATTCATCTGCAGAGGACAATGAGTCACGTTTGGATGAGTTGGGCTGCATATTAAAATATTAATAATTGGTCGGGTCATTCATTAATCGGCCCATCTAAAGCATGTAAACGAGTCGAAACTGTTCAACCTATTAATAACCTGTTTAATAATTTGATATTTCGTTAATGAACTAACATCACCTAATCAGGCATGCTTTATTAATACGTCGATCCTAACACGAACATAAGTTGGTCCATTGCCCAACATTACATTAGATTCGAGACTAATTAGAAGTAATCCAAATGAAAGAATATTATCTACGCGCAAGTTATTATAATGATATATTAATTCTAAAATCAAAATTTTAGATTATTATAGAATAATCTTATTTGAAATGCGATGATACATATTCATTTTACCAAGAACATAATGGTATGACTCGCACATTTTTAATATTTATCTAATTCTAAATTATTTTTCTTAATATTAGAGTTGTTTCATGGCCATTTTATAAAATGATACCATTTATAAGTTGTATATGGTGTTGTTTTATGGAAAAAAACGGGAACCATTGTTTAATTTGCGAAGGGATATGATAATTGTATAACATCTCTCTAAATGGTTCGTTATAATTAAAAACTATTATTGTTAAGAGAAAAAATTTAAAAAACTAAAAAGTAAGTATATAATATTCGGGTCGAGCGGGCGGGTTCGGGTTTGGGTCGGGTTTGACCCAAAAATTTACGGGTTTTTCGGGTTCGATTTATTTCGGGTTCGGGTCGAGAAAATCGTGTTCAGAACCCAAAACTTTCGGGCAAGTTCGGGGCGGATTTTCGGATCGGGTCAATTTTTGACAGGTCTAGTGCCAATGGAGTCGCCAGCCGATTGTTGCTCCGCTGTCAGCGTCATCGAGAGTGATGGCCACCCAGCAAATAAAAAACGGGGTTCTTCAGTCCAAACTGCCGGTTTCATCAAGCACTTGCCTCGGTTTAACTAGAATTTGACCGAGTCTTGACCGGTCGGAATGGCAAACGACTTCTAACATGTTTTCGGACCGGACCATCTACCGGTTCCCGGTTGAATCGATTTGACTGACTAGTCTAGTCCGATTTTCAAAATACTAGTTGGAACCGGGGAGAGAGAGATGAAAGAACTGAAAAAGCTAAGCGAAAAATGACGCCGTTTTCAATAAAAAAATGAAAATCATTTAGGTAGATGTTCTTCTATTTGAACATTATTTTACTACAGACCTTATTAAATTGAGGGTCGGATTGGATTGAGGATCGAGGCATGAAAGCTGATGGAAAGGATTTGCTCGACTCTGATTATGTGGGTCACCATACTCTTGACCCTAACTCTGATCCTGCGGGTACCCTTGGGTCATCGGATTATACTCGATCCTTAAATTTTTTTGATATGAAAAATGAGATTTTTCACTAAATTTTCTTTTTATTATAAAGTTCAATATTAAACATTCTACAAAAGAAAAGGCCAAACGATAATATAATGTTTAATAAAATATATCGTAATTACAAACATTCTAATGTGTAATTAAAATGACTAATTCAAACATAAGAGGGAGAGTGTTAAAAGGTTACAAGCTAATAAAATTTGAGGTAGGGAGGCTAAGGGGAGACGAGAAAGTAGAAAGTAAAAAGGTTTTGAACAAGTGAAACTCAAAATATCGTGTTTTGATTTTAGATTTTGATCTTAAATTTATTTTTTTTAAAAAAAGTGAGGATCACCGGGGCGGATTATAGGGTCAAAACCTCTATCCAATCCCGACCTTTATCATAGTCGGTATTCTCAATTTGAGAGTCAGGGTGGGTCGGAGACAAAAAAGCTGACCTTAGCGCTCATTTTTTATGGTTGGGATGAGACCTCAATCCGTTGATCAGGTCTACTTCAGATGGACTGGTTTCACTTTTTCTTGATAACTAGTTGGTCAAATTGCCAAGTTGCAAACTAATTACCAAAGTTTACATGTGAGACAAAATCTACAAGCGTCATTGCCAACAGCATGGTATGGGTTTCAACTCCGGTTTCCAAATGCTGCTAAAAATAGTTGAAACCTTTCTTCCGCAAAAAGGAAAAAAAGAGAAATACTCGGAGTCCTTTAAGTGTTTTTTTTTTTTTTTTGGTCAATGGGTAATGCAATTTTATTAAGGGTATCAACACATGATACGAGAGTAGTTCATTATTAAATTACAAACATAGCTGCACCTATCGATAAAGACTTAGATAACATGCTTAGGTTATACACTTATACTTGTTATTTATACCTCCCCCTTTGACTTTACTTTGGCAAAGCACTCTCTTCTTGAAACAACTTGTCATCAACCAAGTTTGATGTTTAAAATTTCCTCTTGTCACATAGAACCTTGATAGTAGGACTTTAATCGATTTGTTGATGTTCGCTTGTTGCTTCGTACCCAACGACTGAACCTCTTTCCATGATCGCAATCCTCCCTATGCGAAGAGAAATTGTATTACCATTAAATGATTTAGATTCATACATCATTGTGTACTCACAGCAGACTCATTAGCTTTTGGCACGATGCACTTTTTTGGTTGTATCGCGGATGCTTCCTTCTCTATTGTTTTCTATTTCTTTGACTATCGCGATGCTGCGCCGAGAATTGGACAGCATTAATGGTGACACTTTCTTGATCATCAACACACATGGTATAATCCTTACGACTTGAGGGGCTACTGCTCCGAACTCGAACAATCATGTAAGTCATTGAACGTTTGTCAAAAGATTCAACTTTGCTTCCTTTCTCAATCTTTTCCCTACGTGGGATATGATAGGTTAAGAGACTTCGTGGTACCCCTATTTATATTATCCTGTGCAAGGTGAAAATCAATATTTCTAGACTCAAATACGCCATTTAAGGAAAGGAATATTAGAGTACACGTAGACACTATCAGTACATCGTGGCAAAAAAACATAAAAATATGATTGTTCAGACAACATTAAATGGGGTCAAAATGGTCATCTAATATCACTTTGTTTTTTTCCAAGATTTGGCTGAAGGATCATTTAAATTATACATTGTTGAAATACTAAAGGTGGTCAAAATTAAGTAGAGAAAATTAGAGTTAAAAAATTATAGTAAAAACTTAAAGGGTGCTAAGTGTAAAAAACCAGCATCATAGTATTTGTTAGGGCTGTCAAAAATTTATCCGATCTGATTACCTGAATTTGTCCGATCCAAAAAAATCGGGTACGGTCACTAAATTTATGTCTGACTTAAAATTCGAATAACCAGTCATATCCGAATTTAAATCCAGGTTGGGTTCAGGTTTGGGCATTCGAGTTCGTATTGTCCGGATTTTTGAACCGTTTCGGGTTCGGATAAATTCGGACAATCAAACAATCGAGTTTGGACATCAGACAACTACGTTTATGTGTAATTTTAGTCCCAATTCTTTAGAAAATTTTATAAAACAAATTCAGACAACCGGGTTCGGACATTAAAAAATCGGGTTCCGGTTCAGTCACACAAAATTTCGGTCGGAATGTCCTAAAATCACATCACAAATTCGGACATTCGGACAACTGGGTCCGGACATCGGACATTTGGATCCGGGTCCGGGTCTGGTCAGAGTGTCCGATTTATAATCCGGATAGGGTTCAGGCATGAAGTTTTTGTCCGAATGTTCGATTTATCCGGACCTGAATTGACTTGGATCCGAATTTTTGTCAGCCCTAGTATTTGTTGATGTATATGCACATAGTATACATATATTTTTTTGATTTAATCAAAGGTATCCACCGCCGATTACAATGATTATTCCCCTTGCCTTACAAGCTCCACTTAAGGGTAAAGAGCTGATCAAAAATTGTTTTTCATTCCCAAAAGGTCAAGGATCGAACCCATGATCAATTGATTAAGAGACAAAGTGAGCAATTACTACACCATAATTCCTTGGTTATATGCATATAGTATATCAATAAAATCATCACCAAGTGGTACACATGCTATTGTTTCACGGGACTGCGATTTATATTTTCAGCTACCTAGAGAGATAGGTCAAATAAATGACCACAAGAATTTTATCTATTTGTTTATTGGTGCCTAGAACTTGTAATTAAACATAGTTTGTGTGTGTCGCCAGCTCCCTTTCGTTGATCCTTGTATTTTTGGGGTTGTTCGTTGTATACTCTCTCTTACATTGGATTCATGCTCGTCGCTGCTCATGCTTCTTTCCTTTTGGGTTTTCCATGTTAAGTTTTGCGGCCTTTTATTTTAGTTTGATCTTGCCTTTGTTATTCTAGATTTACATGTCATCCTATTTTGCCTCCACTAATTAATTGCTCGAATATTAACTCTGTAGTATGCCCCTAAAAACATATATGTTTGTGATTTCAAAAAATAGAAAAAAATATATAAATATAAAAAGAAGTGCACTCTTTATAATAGTCATGTAATAATATAGGTCATGTTCTTTTCTACGACTGGGAGAATTTAGCTTGCAACTTACAACTCCTTATACTTTCTTACAGTTCTTATATTTTTGGCTAAATTCTTACATCTCCTTATATCTCCTTACGTCTCCTTGCATCTTCTCACATCTTCCTATCTTAAATCTCCTTACACACTTACAAATGCATAATATATATGATACAACACTTTAAATAAAAGGTAAAAACCCAATCACAGTTTCGAAAATGTACAGACGAAATCTCTCCACTTTTGCCAGTTTCATTCAAGAGGTGTAGCACTCTAATGCCGAAGATTATGACGAACGGTGCAAAGATGAGATTTCCGTTTCGGACGTGAATGATAAATGATGCATGTGCCTGACATTGCATGCATGACATGCAACATCTATAGATCTACGTACAGCATTATTAGCAAACTATCTAGATATGTTTTTAATTAAGAAAATAATTAACTGACTCAGCTAAAATATTGTTCTTTATTAAATAATTAAAATCAGCCCCTCTATAGGTAGGAATGCCGGTAAGGATAAGGTTGCCTGCAAGTGGATCTCCTTAAAACCTGCGAAAGTCGGACCCACATAGGAGGTGGTGGTGGTGTTGTTGTTGCTGTATTAAATTATTAAAATCAATAAGATTTTTAATAAATATCGTGAGATATTTTTCTTATGTGATACAAAGTAACACATATATATAAAATTAAGGTCTTAATGTATAACTTAAGTCGCTAAAATAGATCTCTTATAACTGTTGTCACCGCTAAATAAGGGCTAAAGGGCGTTCATTCTATTCATTTGAGAAAAAGAAATTAGATCCTTTCTTGAACAAGACTGGCATACCTTAAAAAACCATGGATCTATTGTAAAAGTTTCTTTCCATTTCATATATACGACTGAGAGAAATAAATCTAATGGATGACAAAAAAAGTGTAATTAATAGTAAATATATGGAATTATGAAGAACAGAAAACACACTTCCACAAGTGGTGGAGCATTCACCTTTCAAATTGGGAGGTTAGGGGTTCAACCCCATCATTTGCAAAGATTTGTTTACTCCTCTCTTTACAAGTGGAAAAAGCTTACCTTTTCATTTAAAAAAAAGAAATTATGAAGAAATTGAATGTGTAGAACTTAGAATTTGGAATATGAAATATGAAATTCGGGAGAATTAAGTTACGCATGAAGAAATCAAATATATTAGGGTTAGCAATGCAAAGCCTTAAACTATAACATGCAAAATCTAAGATTACAAATTATTAAAGTTAATTCACCGATACAAATAGCAATTAATATAAATGAATAAAATGGCAGCTAAGGAAACAAAAAGGAAGGGGTGTTTGATAAATAGTTTTTTGGAGAGTTTTTAGTCAAAAATAGCTTTTTGGTTCAAAATTAACTGTTTGACCTGGGCAAAAAGCTAATTTAGGTGTATGGTATAATAGCTTTTTGGGTCCAAAAGGCTAATTTGAAAAGGCTAAGGGTGTGTTCGGCAACAACTTTTTGAGTAACGTTTGACGTACTGACTAAGTCAATACACTCATCAAGTAATTTTTAGTGTTCGGTAACATAGTATTTTTACTAGCATTTCAAGTAGCGTTTAGCATTTTAAGCAGCGTTTCTCAAAAGCGAATAATATTAACGTTTTACATTTAAAAGTAGCGTTTTATATTTTTTTGGCCAAAAAATATCCTTACGAAATTTTANNNTTGGAAATTATCTATATCCTTTTATGTCAATTTACATTAATCAGCTAACTCAACAACTAAATTTACCGAGCACATTTGTTTCAACTGCTCATCTAAACAGCTATCCGCTAACAGCTAAATTAGAAACGCTATCTGCTGTCTGAACAGTTATCCGCTGTCTGAACCGCTATCCGCTACTTGAACCGCTAATTTTGCCGAACATGGCCTAATTTGATTAGCTTTTTAGAAGAGCTTTTTGAAGAATTAGTTTTTTGTCTCACAATTTTGTTAGAAACAACTAATTTAACTAAACAGTTTTTCTACAAATAGCTAATTTTAATAACTAATACAAAAAGCTATTTATCAAATAGGGCCGAAAAGAAATATACAACAAGAAGTCCAAGAACAAATTAATTTGCAATTGGCAATATTGAAATGAGGGCAAGTCCAGGACAGGATAGCGCGTCAAAAAAGCAGAAAATTATATTATCTGCATTTATCAGTTGGAGGTGGTGTATATCTCTTTTACAGACAGAAATACGTGGATCGTCAAGTCTCTTTTGAATATCGACAGTAGCTTTTTTTTGGTGGCTGTTGCTCTTTTTCTTTTTCTTTTTCTTTTTCATTTGGTGGGATTTTGGGTTGGAGATTAGGAATGTCGTTTAATTCCTTGCCCACTAACCGGCGTCATTTACTCTAGGATTACATTTAATTACTTGATTTGTGAGCTGTTCAATGTCCTTTAATTTGCATTATTTACTCTAGGATTTTGATTTAATTTGTGAATAAATTAATTTTGATTTGTCTAAAATGTATCAACTATTAGGAAGGCGACTTTAAAATTATAGTCCTTTATAATATAGAAATACTGATTTAAGAAAAATTACTAAAAAGATATTGTACGCGAAATTTCTATGGTTTGGCAAATACTCATTTGATCACTGCTCAATATTTGTTAACTTCACAAATGATAAAGCAGCTTTATGGACAAGTTTGCTTCACTTAGAAACATCAATTCCTGATCATAAAATAAAATAAAATAGAAATTCAAGACCATACGGCCATAAAGGTCAAAAAAATTAATTAAATTAGTGATATTTTAGAGAAGAGTCAATCCAAATGGATAATATTAATTTATATATCCTAGTTTAATTTTCTTAGTGGTCCAAATGAAATTATTA
Source organism: Stenocereus thurberi (assembly GCA_002740465.1). NCBI lineage: Eukaryota > Viridiplantae > Streptophyta > Magnoliopsida > Caryophyllales > Cactaceae > Stenocereus > Stenocereus thurberi. The sequence goes on from NCQT01117188.1 coordinate 44,443, forward strand.
ATGATGACTTTCGACTTTTTTACATTTTTGGTGCCAGCTAATAATCATAGTCTCATTTGATTGTTTATGAACTCCCATATAAATTATTGACGTAGAAAATTTATGTTGACCTTGGTAAATATTACTTGTTATATGCGTCTAAATTGTGTCTTCTAACGTAAGATGTTTTCAAAGGCGTCTTTCTGGAGGTATAATGTTCTTTATAAGTATGCAACATAACATAGAGGACTCTATATATGCACGTGTGCATGTGTACATTTGTGTTTGTATATATTTGACTTGAACTACCAATTGTAAGGGGAAAAAAAAACCCTAACATATCTTGCGAATTAATTAATTATCCATCTCTCAAAGCATGCTTCCATTAGGGATGGAGAGATCTAGTGTATCTTTTGAGGAATATCAATCGTGGAGTAGGAACATTCTTGTTTACGCTTGTGATATCACCATTACCTATGGATGCAGATTGGATAAATTAAATATTATTGAAATTGGGAGAGGATCAACACACACAAAAGATCGATCGAGTACAACAGTGAACTATATATGACTTGTAGGTTTATTTACTGTAAATTCCTTAGGTAGAATTATTGAAAGAAGGATTACCTAATGCTTATTGCACTTACCATTTTCCCAAAAAAGAAGGACTTTTAGATTGTAATTAAGTTGTAATTACAACTTTGTGATGACAACTATGTTGAAGCAAGCCACATTCACCGTCAAGTTAGGGGGCTGATAGCACCTGTGGTTTGAGATTCAACACTATAAATACTGCCATATGAAGTCTGGTAAAGATATCTGTGAACCTACGACTGGCAAAGTACACGCAGGAGAGAGTAATCAAGTTTGAAAAGGAGAAAAAAGGAAAGGGGGGGGGGTTCCAGTACGTAACACAAATTGAATTTTATCCACATTATATGTGTTGGCCAAATAATTGCATTTGCTCACAAAATGATGTACACATCGATGTTGCTTTACATCAAAAATCGCTCAGAAGAATTTAACAATTGAAGAAAAGCAATCACTTAATTTCTTAAAAAAAAAAAAATACAAGTGAATGCTTTTAACCATTGCACATGCTCTAATAAAATGGATGACTCCGAAAAAAGATCCATTCTTCTCCAACTGGTCCAACTATACGTCTTGATCAACCCTCCATAAGCATGCATGGAATAGACCTTGTAGTAACTCACTTGGATTTGGATTTGAAGTGAGCGAAATTTGCAGCGCTTGGTCAAAATGGGTTGATAAAATATAATATTTATCAATTTTCTTTGTCAATCTAAACCACATTCGAATATGTGGTCGGTTCAATTTTCACAGCTTACGCGAACTTGAATTTTCAGTCTGATTGTCAAACCGTTTGGACCAAATGATCATATAAATCAGTTTTACTAAGTCTATGCATATATATATGCATGCAGGAGGCCAAATTAGTCAGAGGAGTAATTGAAGTACTGTTGAAGAAACAATGAGGATAATTAATTCCCAAACAAACTTGGAGCCGTTAACTAAGAGACTCGAGGGAGAGAAATTGGTCAACAATTGACCACCACCAATGAAAAACTTAGGGCTATGTTTCGTGCTACCGAAGGCTGCTTCAGAATCTCTCGTGGACTTCCTTTGGCTGCACGGTTTGTTAATACCATCGCGTTAATATATAGCATGACCTTAAATTAATCCTCCCATAACAAAAAAAGCAAAGTTTTTCTTATTCACAGGAGCATAATTACGAAGTACGCAAGAAAAGCACAATGAGTAGATTCTGATACTTTCATGCGTCATTAGTCACAATAGCTCATTTTAATTGATTCTTTTACGTGACCATTCTTTTGAAGATAAAAAAAAGAGTGATGATCCAATATTTATTATAAAATGCTATCTATTTGTAATTACATATAGATATTTATTTATTATATGTGTCTGTCTTTTAAATTTATGCTGCGACGGTACAATTTAACTTGCTTAATTAATATCAAAATGGGTATCAAAATTTAATTTAACAGATGGCTTAAACCTTTAAATCCACTAATAGACATACATAAGAGCTTAATTAGGTCATCAATTTAACTGATATTTTCTAATTGGGTGTACTTTTAACATGATTGAATATATATATATATATATATATATATATATATATATATATATATATATGTATACACATATATATATTTGTATATATGTATATGTATAAACATATAATGAGGCATGCATCTTCATGATTGTATACACCTACTTTAATTTGAAAAAAGTGTAAATTTGGGAAATGAAAATGAAAAACTACAAAGATGACATTGATGCCAATAGAAATCAGTTGTATAAAAAGATGCCGACGCAACATTCCAAAAGAAGAAGAAAAAGAAGGGGCTAAATGAGGAAAACAAACAAAAAATACACAAGATAAGAAGATAAATTAATGAATAAAACTTTTTGAAATTATATTTATCTTAATTATGTTTACATTTAAAATGTAGAAATTCAGAGAGTATCTGTTACTACTAACCTTGAAAAGGTCGGGCAAAATGTAATGGTATAATCAGCTCCTACACACGTAAATGTACTGGTGGCGTCATCATATGCGTAGCTATATGCGCGTGGGCAGGACGATTTGAACATCTGCGAGTACACCGACGGCGCACACGCTTCGGGTGAAGAATACGCGCCACGGCAGCAATACTCTGATGTGCCAAATGCATCACACGCGCTCCTACACGCGTCTCCATCTCCGAACCGCAACTCGCTCGGGCACTGCTCATTCAAGTCGGACGCACAACCCGTTGTCATGCACGACCCGGACCCGCCATCTGCCTCAACGATGATGGGCACATTGAACCCGTCCACTAGGCTCACGTCATAGTAGTCCTGGGCCTCCGGCCCGGACCCGATCGTGAACTCGGCCAGGGTGGCTGGTGGTTTCGCTCCCACTCCGTTACACTCTACTTGACCTGACCCACAGTCGCCCGTCATGCAGCCGCCCTGGCCAGTGTTAGGGTCAAATGCACAACGGGTCCTGGCCCATACTCGGCCCGACCAGCCTGATCCAGGTTTGAATGATCTCGACTCGCCTGACGGGAGCTCGAATCCGGTGGTGCCCAATCCGGGGCTACCCGAATTGGGCAATATCCCTGGCCATATTGTGTAGTCACACTTGTTTATCATTGTAAATGTAGCTCCGTGAGCTCCCCAGCAGAGTAACACCAATGGAAAGCATAGGGAGACACATAAATAAGAAGAGGAGCCTCGATCCATAATAGTATTCATTCAGTGTGATCCTTACTAGATGGTAGTTGTTCCTTCAATCAAAGGGTATATTATATATCAAATTTTTTAAGATATTGATCAAAGATAATCTATTGACAAGATAGAAACTATGTATAATGTGAGGATAAGGAGGGAGTTATTTACCAAAGAAGAAGGGAGAAGTAGAAATAGAAAGAAGAGGGAAAAGGGGGGGGGGAGGAGATCAAAAATATGGGTTGGTATTTATAGGGCATAGAGGTAGGTTTTAAGTAGCTTTCCCAAGAAAATTTAATAATAAGCATTTTTGTTTAAAAAAGAAGAAACTAAAACCTTTTAATACTTATATTAGAATGGAATGGTGACCAAGTGAAGAAATGGAGAGAAAAAAAAGTGGGGGATGGGGATGAAATGGTGTAATCTAGTCAGTGGAATCAGTTGGATTTCTGTT